>ML814559.1:17731-32277 GCA_009831015.1 Picea engelmannii | reverse complement strand
AGCGGCACCTGTCTATATCATGGTAGTAAAAACATCCTGTCATATAACTCAATGCATCAAAATGAAAGAAAAGTTTTATCATCATATAAATCCAGATCACTTGCGAGCAAGTGTCCTCAAAGAATAAGTTTGGTATGTGCGCCTGAGCGGGATGTTACAACGATGGTGACCTCGAAAAGACCTGCAAATGAGGTGTAATGGTTGACAGGAATGCACAACACCACTTCCATGTGAAGACTCAGATATGGCGAGCCCTCATTGGGCATGGATGCCTATGTGTCCAGCTCGAACAGTATGATGCAGACCTCCCTTAAATGAAAATAGACAATGGTAAATGCCTGCAGAACGATATGACATATGCCATTAACATGACTTTCAATGTTGGGACATGTCATAAGTCATGTAGGGTTTAACAGTGTTAAGTATAAGTTTTGTTCATGGCGCAAGTGAAGAACCATAGGTTTTAGGGTGTATGATCTGAAAATGTCTTCGTTGGAATGGAAACCTTATAACTACCCCTTGGTAACAATATTACATGTTTTCAGAGCAACTTTTCAATGGACTATGATATGAATTATATTGTGATGGATTGTCATGTTATAACGATACAAATTCTAGGAACAGTGCTAATTTTATAATAGTTCATATGATATACAATATATATATATAATGGGCATGATATATATATAATGGGTAAGATTAATGTCATATGCTAAATCGAATATTTATATGTATATTGGTATATGTTAAGAACTCGATATGTTGGATTACATATTGGTATGTGTTAAGATTAATATATGTTGGTCTTTTGGTAAACAACATATATAAATATATATTTATAGGAATAGTATTAGTATCATGGTATTCCTACTATAGTCGATATTGTCGATACAGTAAGAAATACATATATCATTTTGGTTATTGCAAAATGTTATGGACAGACTATATTCTAGACTATTGTCCATAGTGTATTATGCACAATAATCTTTTTGGATAACATGACTCAACATAGACATGATGGTTATCCTAAGGGCCATGACAACCCTGATTGCAATCCATCTTAACTACAAATAAGTACAATATTATAATCCAACAACTACGATAAATTACTTTGCATATAATAAAGGTATTAAATTATGTTTTGATCAAGTTTTGAAGAGTCAAGGAGATTTAATGTCCCCTAACAGAAAACAAAAAATTATTTGGGAAATTTGGGGTACACTACATGCAATAGGTACAAAAATAAGTAAACAAGATGAAGGAACAACAATTGATTATACTTTGCATAAGAGGCTTGTAGGCAACCTCATATATCTTACAGCTACCCGACCATATGTCATGTATGAAACGAGTTTAATTTCGTTATTTATGGAAAATACCAAAATCTCTCATTGGAAAGTTGGGAAAAGAATTTTGAGATATATTTCAGGTGCAACAGATTATGGAATTTAGTATTCCAATTCAAAAAATGACACACTTGTTGGATATAAAAATAGTGACTTTCAATGTAGCGTTGATGATAGGAAAATTACTTCAAGGTACAAATTTATGTTGGGTACAGGTTTAACTTCATGGGATTCTAGGAAATAACCCACCGTCACAAATTATTTCAATAGAAGAAGAGTATGTGGCCATACAGTTTGGTTGAGAAGGATCCTTAGTGATATTTCACATCAAGAGAAGGAGAAAACTCTTATATTTTGTGACAATAGTTCAACAATTTCATTATCTAAGAATCATATGTTTCACCGTAGGAGTAAACACATTGACACTCGCTATCATTTCATTCACTAGATTTTCAACGATGGTAGCATTATGCTATATTTTTGTAGTTAGAAAGAACAACTAGAAGATATCCTGACCAATCCATTGGGAAAAAATACATTTGAATTTTAGAGACAACACTTAGGCATTTCTTTTATTGATTTCTGTAATGGTCGAAATTAAGGGGAGTGTTAAATGGAGTAATTTCTCCTTTGCTTGACCAACGTGATAGTGGATAGGCATATTAAATGAACTAGATAAGATAGGTGGATATTGATTTATTAGGTAGGTGAGAAGATGGAGTGTTCTAGAGAAATATCTAATTCTGTGTATTTTCATTTTAGTTTTTATGAATACAGAGAAGAGATGAAAAACTCCAATGTGGGTGCATGCTCTGTTCTACAATTTATTACCCCCACAACTCCTAAACCATTGTTGTGAACTTAACCTAAAAACATCATTCACAGAGTAAGACTGTTACTGCTTTAAATTTATCTTATTTTAAGATAAGACTACTGAATAAAGCATTAGTCAGAGCAATAATATGATATCTTCTATGTAAATTATGAAAGCTATCATAGATATAAACCTGAAATAAGAAAACATTTTTCCCTTGAAATCTTATAAACCTTTTGATGGTCAAAATAAATATAAGGTAGAACACTTCTAAATAGCATTTTCAACTGTTATGAAAAATTACATCCACATAGCATGTTTTCAGATTTGAGATTCCCCATTAAAAATAGGAACCATGAAATGTGGAAATCCAAGAACTGGTGTGAATGGAAGTCCCTATAAATAGGAACCATCAAATTTAATTTCAAGAAATTCAAGCTCTGTTGCCTGCTGGTCATTAAGTTTTTTTTCATGAACCAGGATCTTAATGGCCACGTGGAGACCACCTACCAAATCAAACCTCAAGAAAGGTCCATATCCTCCTTCTCCCAACAATGTTTATTTACTGAAATGAGAAGTTGCATTCAATAATTCAACAAATATAATATTCAAAAGGGGTTTCTCAAACATCAAAACTGGAACTGAGTTACCAAGCTTCACATCTAGAATTGTGTTAGAAAACTTCACATATTCAAACCATTTCCATATTATACATCGAATGTTTGGACACACTCTTCCATATACCAAATCACAGTAAATTAAGACGCTCCAAATTGAATGCTGAAGACCACAGGACAACATACGGGAAATGTTGGCGGTGTGGTAACTAGTGGGAGGCATCTAGGAGTTCATGCCCATAAGTGATGAGCATGAAACCTGCATGAACTGCACCCTTTATCTTTATGGTCTAGGGAATCATACACTCGACCAATCATTAACTTAGTATAGAGTGTATAGAGTCTCAGATCTACAGTGCACAGGGAAACTATGCGTAGTGCAATTATAAATATTGTGCGCCACAAAACTTCGTCACTGAACACTCAGGACTTACTACGTAGTGGGAAAACTGCTCGATTTTTTATGCGTTGTGATAACGAACTTTATGGAATAATTTTTGGATGCAAAACAACACTGTGCTATTCTTATCACATAAAATTAGAAATACACATGAAATTGTGAACACACAAAATACCTTATACTAATAAGTTCAGTGCAACACACGATTATAGAATATAAAACTATGATAAGCTTAAGCTACAACAACTTCTATTGATTTTACAGACACAGAGCTTGTGCTCTCAGACTTATTCTTCGACTCCTCAGCTATTGTTGTTTCTTCTCCACAAATATTTTCTCTCTACCTCTCTACATATGTTTTACGAACAAATTACTCGGAATTATAAATACAGTGACTGAGACATCCTATAGAAGTAAAACCAACTCAATATTTAAGACACAATAAATTCTACTGACTCTTCAACTACTTAACTAGACACAGGAAAGATAAAGATTGGCTCCATTAATTAACTACCCTGCTTGTTGACTGACTAAACTGATCTTATGTGAATGTGCAACTTTGTATTTGCATACTAACCGAATGATAGTCTGTCTGACTGTCTGACTGAAAAAATGACTGACAAATTGGCGGAGTTGTAAAGATAATTGAATTTTAATTACTATTTCCAACACTCCCCCTTAATTATAAGTAGGTGGGATTACAAAAAATTACATCAAAAATTGAATTTACATTTTACTGTCACTCATATGTTACCACATAGAGTCCTAGACTACCATGCAGATGCTTAAATGCATCTCTTGCTAAAGCTTTTGTGAAAATATACGTGACTTGTTTTTTTGACCTGCAAAATTCTAAACAGATTTCTTTGTTATTCATTAATTCTCTAATAAAATGATAGTGTGTATCAATGTGATTAGTTTTCTTGCGAAACACTTGCTTCTTTGATAACATGACTATTGAATTGTTGTCACAAAATATGGTTGTTGGTTCCTGTTGTTCCTGCAGCAAATATTTTAACATTCTTCTCATCCAAACTGCTTGACAAGTTGTGCTTGTAGTTGTGACGTACTCTTATTCTTCCGAAGAAAGAGTCACTATGGCCTAATTCCTTGATTTGCATGATACCATACATGTTTCAAAATGAAATGTGTACCTATAGGTACATTCCCTATCATCTATGTTGCCTCCACAATCACTTTCAATGTATCCAATAGGTTTGAAATTTTCTAAAGTAGGATACAAAATGCCAAAATGTTTAGTTCCATTCACATATCTCATAATTACTTTTCCTACCTTCCAATGTGATTCTTTTGGAGTTTCCATGAACCTTGAAATTAGGCTCACTCCATACATAATATCAGGCCTTGCTTTTGTTAGATACATAAGACTGCATACCAGTCTTTTAAATAGTGTGGGATCCACCTTGGACCCTTCATCTTCCTTGCTTAACTTCAATCCTTTTATGATAGGTGTTGGAGATGTATTTGAATTTATCATGTGGAATCTTTTCATAATTTCATGCACATACTTAGATCCTGAGATAAATATACCAGTTTTGAACTCGTGAACTTCAATACCAAAAAAATATCTCATAAGCCCTAAATTAGTCATTTCAAATTCATCCTTCATGACTGACCTAAATTCCTCTATGCCAAAATCACATGTAAATATCAAATCATCTACATATAAGAAAATAATTAACATCTTACCTTGTTGACTTGCTTTGATGTACAATGTTGGCTCACTTTTACTTCTTTGAAATCCATTCTGTGTAAGATAGGAATATATTCGATTGTACCAAGCTCTAGGAGCTTGATTTAATCCATACAGTGCTTTCTTTAATCTATACACTTTGTCTTCCTTTCCTGGAACCTCATAGCCTTCTCGTTGTTCCACATACACTTCTTCTTCTAAATATCCATTTAAAAATGACGACTTTACATCCATTTGGTAAACCGACCACTTGTACTGTGCGGAAATGGCTAACACAGTTCTGACTATGTCCATGAGTGCAACTAGTGCAAATGTTTCATTGAAATTAATTCGAGGTTGTTGGGTAAAATCTCTTGCAACTAACCTATTTTTTTTCTTCTCTACATTACCATCTACATTTTGTTTGGTTTTATAAATCCACTTCACACTTATCACATCTGTGTATTTAGGTACATCTACCAACTTCCATGTCTGATCATTCTCTATGCATCTGATATTTTCATCCGTGGCTTGTACCCATACATCATCTTTGACAACTTCTTCAAAAGTTAATGGATCATCTATTTGTGAAAACATAGCAAAAACCCAAAATAAATTTGGTGTGTCCTCATTATAGATGTCACACAGACATCTTTTCTTCCTTGGTAACAAACTTGCTAATGTTGGATCTGGGGATGTAGAACTATTAGGACAGCTTGTATTCTCCTCCTTTATCAGTTCTTAGTCACTTGATGTAATATCCACTCTTCTTCTACACAAGTGATTTAAACTACTGAAAACAATCCAATACATCGGATTTATGTTTTAGAAAATAAGTCCATGTCTTTCTTGATAAATCATCAATAAATGTCAGAAACTAAGTACTGCCTCTTATAGATGGTGTTTGCATTGGTCCAGAAATGTGTGAATGTACAATTTCTAGTGGAGCTTTTTCTGTGTAAGACTTTCCAACTCGAAATGATTCTCTATGTTTCTTTCCAAAAACACAACATTTACATATTCTTTCTATTTTTTCAATCAATGGAATTTTTTTTACCATATCCTTTATGTGTAGCATCTTTAGACCTTCAAAGTTCAAATGTCAAAATCTGAAATTCCATAGCTAGGAATCATCATGTATTTCAGATTGAAATGGTCTCTGCTGCACCATTTTCTCCTTTCTTGATACTGCACGTACTATTTTCTTCATTTGAATTGCACACACTTTTTGTTGTAAATGGAGTGTCTGACTACGGATCTTTTTATTTACCAACAACTAGCATTGTGTTTTTCTTCATGATTGGCTTCAATGCCAATGGGAAAAATCTGTTATTTGTCATTTGGATTTTTGCAATAAGTTGATTGCGTGGATATCTGTCCATAATCACACGATGATTATCTTCCATATAGATTATGTATCGTTTTTGTAACAATTGTCCTACGCTCATGAAATTATGCTTCAAACCAGAAACATAATATACATCAAGAATACCTTTTTGTTCTCCTTGTTTTGTTAAAATGTTTATACTGCCTTTCTTAAGACAGTTACTTGGATATATATTCCAAGTATAACTTTGGTTTGGAATGACTCAACCAAACTAGATTTTGTTTTTATGTTTCTTTTCATGTGGTTACTACAACCTAAATCTAAATACCATATGTCACAAGGACTTGCTTGAGAAACATTGCATTCAACTAGTGATATTATAGGCATTGCCTCAAGGCGCACCATAAACATAGGATTGGTTTGGATTTTTGCATTGTTTGACTGATCTTGACCTTGCTTGTTCTAATTGTACTATCTCTTTCTGCACTCATATGCATAATATCTATACTTTTTATAGTAATGCCACTAAATCTTTGACTTTCAGTTCTCTGACCACTTGGCCGACTAGTATTTGGGTTTTGACCTCTTCCACTAGTGTTTCGAGGACTATTTTTGCATCCACATATAGAATAACTTCTTCCTCTATCTCTAGAGTTATCTCTCCCCCTTCCTCTTCCATATCTTATAGATAACTATGTGGAAAATGCATTCTCTAATGACATGTTTAACCTATTCAATTTGTGTTCATGATTTATGAGGGAGGCTTGCAATTCATCTAGACTAAACTTACTTAGGTCTTTTCTCTCTTCCAGAGTCACAACTAGGGTATCAAATATAGGAGGAAGACTCTTAAGTACCTTCTCAACCACTTTTATGTCTTCTACGGTTTCACCATGAGACTTAATCTGATTTATTAGGCCAATAACATGGATGTGAAATGAATCTATTGAATCTGAGTCTTTCATTGACAAATTTTCAAAATCTCTTCTAAGAATTGATAGTTATGAACTCTTGATAGTTATGTAGAACATTGTCTTTCTATCCTTCTTTCTTTGATCTTTTAAGGCATCCTTCTCAGCTTCTGCAAGTGTATTATATGTTGTTTGATTTGTTGGTTCCACATAGCCATTCTCGACTATTTCCCATACATATTGAGCTCAAAACAACGCCTTCATGGTCAAGGACCATAACTCATAGTTCTTGCGTGTAAAATTGGGAGGTTGCATATTGGAAGTAGAAGCCATATTTGACCTTATTATAAAGGTGTGACTCTTGAACTTGTTATGATCAACTTTCTCTTGATCAACCTACTCTAATACAAAATCTCCTATCTACAACACGCGAGAAGCAGTTATAAATACTGTGCGCCACAAATCTTCATCACTGAAACACTCAAGACTTATCACACAGTGGGAAGACTGCTCAATTTATTGCACGATATGATAAAACACTTTATAAAATAATTTATGGATGCAAAACAACAAAATGCTATGCTTAACACATAAACTCAAAAATAAATACACGAAATTGTTAACCCACAATATTTTATATTAATAAATTCAACCCATGGCACGATTTTACAGTGTAGAAATAAAACCAACTCAATATTTAAGACACAATAAATTAGACACACTCTTCAACTACTTAAGAACTCGAGAAAGATAAATATCGGTCCCATTAATTTACTCCCTTGTTTACCGATTTACTAAACTGATCTTGCCTGAACGTACTACTCTTTGTATTTGCAGACTCAATGACAAACTGACTCACAAATCAGCGGAATCGTAAAGGTCAGCAACTTGTAATTACTATTTCCAACATAAATCTCGTCTATTTGATAATAGCGTGAACACAGTCAATATGATTTATCTGCAATTACAGGGATTTCTCAATCAAATAAAAACGTAAATGCGGATTCGAATATTGTGGCTTTAACCTTTGATGGCACTGTTTATGTGTATACTAAGGACGGTTACTGTTTTAAAGAAAAAACATTACTACTCGCACGTTTTAAATTTTCAAATAACGTAACAAAAATAGAAAACATTTTATAAATTTAAAGGTTCTTTACAGATTTAAATTTGCATAAATAAAATACGTTTTCTAATATATATAAATTAGAAATTCCAAATAAGCATGGCGCTTTACAAAGTTTAAATTTCAGATTTAGAGAAGACATGGGTTCGACCAAGGCACGGGGTTCAACGAAGCACATGACGTCGATAATGTGCACTTGTGTATCGATCAAAACTACTTAAATTGCAATTTTTATTGGATAAAATTATGGCGTTCAGATATTTACCAATTCTACTGTCAAATTTAAGCCTTAAATTTGACTGGAAAATATTACAGTGTTAAGACTTTTACCGTTTCCAGTTTCCACTGTCAAAGAGCCTCACAGATGCAAAAGTATCTTAAAACCGAATGCAAGAGTTGCGTAAGGCTCGTCCCATAAAAGCATGACAATTGCATACGCAACGTATTAATGTAAGCTATTACTGTTAAAGTGGCTAACTCCGGAGAGCAAACAGATTAGCTTATAAAAAAATGTTTGAATTGGGTCAGATTTTGAGAGATAGTTTGAGTTTTGAATGGATCAATGTTTCATGTATTTGGGAACTTTATTCCAGGGGTTTTGTTTTATTTTAAACCAATCCAAATGTTCAGAAAATTGATCAAAGATCTAAATTAACTAAAAAATTAAAAACTGGTAGAAAAAGAAACTACCCTAAACAGAACTCCAGAGGAAAAATTGCTCGAGAGTTAGTCCACTCCCTTCTTGTTTTCCAAAATGTTCCAAGTCTTATATTCCTGTAGTATAAGAAAATCGTTAGAATAAAAGTCTGTAGAGTGCGAGTAGGGGACCAACATAAGTAGGTTGGCTGGGAATGCAGCACGGTTTTTAGGAGAGATGGACATGTTTTTGGAAGGTCTTTCTGTGACGTGGTTTTAAATTTTTTGTCTATTTAGAACTTTAATGGTTCTTTTGAGCATCTGGGTTGGTTAAAAATGAGGTAAAACATTAAGATAAGGTTTTGAAATGCATGGAACTTTGATCCATACAAAACTCAATCTGGTTAAATTTAATGCCATTTTTTTTACCTGAAAAGAAGGAAAATTACTCCAAAATTAACTTACTCCCTGATGATCAATATACAACTAACTACACAGTCATATGACATATAAATTGTCCAATATATTCTGATATATATATCAAAGTTATCCAATAATATATATACACCCTGCCACAGTATTCAATACTGACTAGTAGGCTGTATATGGATTGCCATGGACCCCTATGTCAAGCTGGAAATTTCATCGAAAAAATTAACAATTGCAAAAAGTATTTGCTCATCAATTTCATCCCTGCTCGGGAGCCCGATTCCAGCATCTCGACATGACTGAACTACTCTCATTGCAATTGCTCTGACAAAATAAGCTTGTCAAAGTTGTCAGATAACAAAAGGTAAGTCGAAATCAAACAGTCGGAGATTTTTACGTAAAAGCTTTGTACGGTGGCCGGCTAAAGCAAGCTCGCTCGCTAGGAGGACCTGGGCTACAGTTACAATACTGCAATACTGATGACTCGTGACTAGGGTTGGAATTTCAAATCCGACCACGGTTTCAAGAACTTCTATATCTGTTTTGACACATTTAAGGAAGATGTCGGTTTTTCATTATTTTTTATATTTGTTTTGACACATTTAAAAAAGAATGTTTACCGTTTTTCATAATTACGCCGAAAGGCGTATACTTATTGACAATGAGCACAATTAATCAGCTTTTAATCTAAAATTCTAATCTAATGGTTAACAATTGAAGATGCTGGCATATTCTTAGTGGTCCTCCCAAATCAATGAATGTGATTTACTCTTCATAACTTCCTTGTATTTCTGAATGCATCCGTTACCTTGTTTACTTTTTAACATTTACCTAATCATATTAAGAAATTACTGTAGCACTATATGATTGCCACGTTTAAATGATTAACCTTTCAAATTACCATTTAGATTTCCTCAACTGTCCAAGCGTTTCATTTTCTNNCTGCCTGTGCATTTCATTTTCTGTCTTTCCTAACCTATCCACGCGTTTATTTTCGCCACGGATTTCAACTGTCCGCACATTCTCTACCGCCGAAATAAAACATCCCCTTTCGGCGTTCTCAGCCGCGAAATAGCGGCTGTGCTAGTTTTTACGATGTTTAACCGGAAAATTGTCTAGTGATATCGTATTTGACGGAGAAATTGCCTCGTGCATCCCCGATCGTGAATCATCGTAGCAATCGTGATATCGTATTTGACGGGGAAATTGCCTCGTTCATCCCTGCTCGCGAGTCGTTGTAGCAATATAGATCGTTGAGGGGAAGACGGCGATGGAATTTGGCCGCAAAATTGATTTTGATTAGATTGTTCGGTTTTTAAATATAGTTTAGAATTTTTAGGTCGATAGGTGTCATTACGCAGATATGCGTTCCCTATTAGAATAGCTTGATTAATCATCTTTTTAATTACAAAATTTGATTTGATGGTTAGGAATTGAAGATGTTAATATATTCTTTTTCTTACATTCAAATTAATGAATGAGATTTACATAATTAATTCTTTTGCATTTATGAAATAATCAGTTCATCATGTTTATTTTTTCATTTTTACATAACATGATTAAGAAATTACTAAATCAACTTATCAATTGCTACTAACCATAATTTAGTAAATCCAGAAAATGAGCCGTTTCATAAATATGTATCCGCCCTTTCGTGTAGAACGATGGAGAAGAATCATTGAACATTTACTTTTTTTTTTTCCACCCCTTCCATAAATTTGAGAAGTGGAGAGCATACATTTAAGATTTAATTTTTAACCCTTTTTTTAAGCCAATTTACCGTTTCATAAATTTTTACTTTATGTATCCGCCCTTTCCGAAAACGATGAAAAGGAACCATTTAACATTTTTCTTTTTAGTAATGCACAGTTTAATAAATTGTTAACGCCATTTTTACCAATAGACGATTTCATAAATTCTATTGAGAGAGTCATCAATTCTAACGCCATGTCATGAAACATTTACTGTAATGTATCTTCCGTTTCACTATGCCAGGAGAGCCCGGGAGAGGAGTGGATTAGCCACTCTATATTGTGTTCAAGTGTAGTAACTTTTCAAAGGCGTGGGAAAAATTAAATTCTGCGGAGATTTCCATGACTCGATATAAGGGAAGTGGGAACAAATATAACATACCAGTAGTGAAGAGATTAATATATGTACATGCTATTACATATCATGAGAAGAGAGAGAACACAATTGTTGATTGCTAACACAGTTATTGTGTATCAAGAAGAGGAGATTAATATCTATACATGCTGTTATATATCATAAGAGGAGAAAGGACACAATTGTTGATTGCTGACACAATTATACATGCTGTTAAATATAATTAAGAGGAGAGAGGACACAATTGTTGATTGCTAACACAATTATACATGCTGTTAAATATAATTAAGAGGTGACACAATTATACATGCTGTTAAATATAATTAAGAGGAGAGAGGACACAATTGTTGATTGCTAACACAATTATTGTGCATCAAGAAAATACAGAGGAGGCTGATCACTAATTATCGCTGAAAAAGATTGCAAATACATTGAAGTATGATAAAACGAATTTCTGATCTTAATTTCTTTCTCTCCTGTAAAAACATCTTTCCAATATAACGAATACTAGTTTGCCAAAATTTGCTTCTTAATAAAAAATTTATTTACGATCATCTCTATCATTTTATCTATTATAGTTTCATCTCCTCTTTTCAAGCAAACATTATAATTTTCAAATAATATAGAAGTCTTTTCAGATAGTATCCTCATAGTAGAGTGCCTTCTCTTATGAAGTATATCGATATCTCGTGCACTCCAATTGTTTCTAGGTTTTGGAAGTGGCATTATATCCGTGGCCAAAATACTATCTTGAAACTACAATTATAACAACCAAAAAATATTTCCTTTCAATATAAACAATACAATGACAAAAACCTTGTAGTGTTTATTGTCTTGGACCGGTCTGTGTTTAGAGGGTAACACTTTCATTTGAATCCAAATATAAATATGCAATAGTTAAAATAAATACGATAAATAATTGTGTATATAAAATGTGGCTCTTGATAAAAATGCATTTTTTCTTTTTTCTTTTCTTTTTCATTTTTATTCCTGTTATAGTCTAAATGTTTTATTATTTTAATTTTTTTTTGAGGATATTACAATCCGTTGACTACCGTCTATTACCATCCAACAATTGCAATTTAAATAGCATCATCCTTGTCTTCAGGTCAATGAGCGAGTATAATTTCAACGATTGCAATTTAAATAGCATTATCCTTGTTTTCAGGTCAATGAGTGAGTATAATTTCCTTGAGAGAGCCAATGGATGATGAACTTCCATAGATTAAAGTTCATAGATTAATGGTGAACGCATATAATCTGAATTATTTTAGCAATCAATTATTTCAACAATCTTTGCTCTCTTTTAAACACTCTTACACATTTTACAATTATTTCAGTTGTATTAAATTAATTTTAAATATGTATATTTTTTCAATAATATAAAAATAAGATTCCTGTAATTATTAATAGTTAATAATTAGTTAGCGAGAAAGCTTAATATTTATTCTTAAATTAATTTTAGATTAATAATTACTGAGTGAGAAAGTATAATAGTTGATTGAGGGTGTAAATGAAATAAAAGATATAATCGTAATGTATTAAATAACTTAATAAGACATATCATCTCATTCTCTTCACATGAATAGGTAGTAAATTTAATCTCATTGTCTTCACACAAATAAAATAAGTCCTAAAGTAAATATAGGAGTCGTGTAATGATTAATATAGTTGAAAATTAAGGTTTATTTAAATTAAGGTTTAAATATATAGTTTAAATTAAAGATTAATTAAATTAGGGTTTAAATATATTAATTTAAATTAAAATTTAATTAGTTAATATTTAGTTTAAATTAATGATCAAATATACAATTTAAATTTTAAATTAAAGTTTGTTTGAATATATTAATTTAAATTAAGATTTAATTAGTTAATATTTAGTTTAAATTAAAGTTTAAATATAAAGTTTAAATTAAGATTTAATTAAGATTTAAATTTATAATTTAATAAATTAAAACTTTAAATAGATATTGAACCTTTAATAAATTAAATTAAAACTCTAATTTTAATATAAGTCAAACTCCTATTAAAATTCTTATATAACTCAATATATTAAATTAAAACTCTTATATAAATTAATTTTAATAATTTGATAGTGTTATAAAATCCTAAAATTTAATCTAATATAAATATATTTAAAAATATAAATTTCAATAAATAAATAAATAAATATTTAGGAGTGTTATAAATTAATATTTAGTAGTGTTACATAAATTAATTTTAATAATTTTGGAGAGTTATAAAAATATATATTTTATGAATATATAATGTTTGGTTGTATAATGTTTTCAATTTATATATTATTACAAAGGATACAACAATTAATTTTTATTTTTTATTTTTATGAAAGGTTATGAATTATATTATAATAGGAAGATTATGTATTTGAAATTGTTGTTTATGATTTATGTTTTTATCATGTATTTTATGGATATATTCTCAATACAAAATTTAATAGCAATTTAAAAAAAATAGATTTTATTTGGGGATTTTTTATTTTTTATAAAATATTTATAAAAAGCACTGTGGTTCTTTCCACATTTTCTGAACAAAATATTTATATTTATAAAAAGTTGGTTATAAAAAGTGTAATTATTAAAATGTTTATCCTTGATTTTATAAAGAACAAATAAGTCTATAGATGAAGTTTTATTTAGATTCAATTCCTTTGAAATTGGTTTTCTTGAGTGATAGGCTTTTTTAAGAAGCACAATTTAAAATTGTGTTTTTTAAAATATTTTTTTGGTTATTATTAGGAGAGGTTATTATCAATATTTTATTTAATATTTTACTTTTCAAGTATATTCATGTTTGTTTGATTATACATACTACATCTAATCATTGTTGTGTTTTTCTCAATCAAAGTGTCACATATTTAACACATATTTGATAGCACTAGTATAGTCTTTATGTAGTTGTTGAATACAATTGTCATGAAGAGAGTTTTCTAAATTTGAAAAGAAGTTTTCTTAATATATTTTTTAAATTTCATTAAGATATTTGTTTAAGATCAATTTGTGAGATATGAAAATATCATAGGAAATTTTCCATAAAAAGAATTGTATACTTTATTTTTTTAAACATGCACTTTAGTAAATTCAATAGTAAAATAATTATAATTTGTATACTTATTCAACAATT
>ML814559.1:0-11841 GCA_009831015.1 Picea engelmannii | reverse complement strand
TATTGTTAATGTATCAATAGTTGATCATGTTACATTATACAATATTGTAATAATGTATTACTTTATTAGTGTATTAATACTTTAGTAATCTATTTTTAATGCATTTAATGCATTTATTGAAATATTTAATGTATTAACTTATTGTCTCCGAGGTGTAGGACAGTTGGTAACATAGTGTGTTATTAAGGCACTACGTGATGTTAAAGTCATTGGTTTGAAACCTGCAGGGACAAAAAATCGAGCCATGTTAAGGGTTGGTGTGACTGAGGCCGGGTGTGCTCCCTGAGTGATTTTGATGGCTTAGATGTCCCTAAGTCGCGGTTTCTTAGCCACAGGTTAGTCCCACATGTCACGGCCAAACTAACAAAAAAAAAAAAAACACTTATTACCTTGTTATTACCTTATCAATGTATTAATTAATTGATTAATTCATTAAATTGTTAATCTATCAATCATTTAATATGTTACATTAGACAATAATGTAAATTAATACTTTAATTTATAAATGTTTATTATATATTATAATTTTATTTTTTTTGACAAGAACGGTTATGTTGCATTAATCGACTTTCGGGCAAGCCAGAATCAGAAATTTACATGTCTGAAGAAGGTTGGTGACCTCTAACAGTGCTGCCAACCTTCTTGTGAATGTCTTGGGAACCCAATCCCATCTGCTTATTGAGCTAATTCGAGAACATGACAAAAATTGCATACATGAGTAAATTCTCACAAATTGTGAGCATAGTAGAAGACAAAAGCAATGCATTAAACCTAGGGGGATGAAGATTTCCCCTTAATGTAGGGATCCATCTTTTTCTGGGAACCTAAAGAAATGTTGGAGGCCACCTCCTTTTCTCTGCGTACTTTATTGGTCTTTCGCCCTCGGGTAAGGGGTGGAGACGGAACTGAGTTGTCGTCAGGTTCAGAAGTTTCCACAGAGCCACTAGTGGGAACTGAAATAACTAGACCTGCAGAGGCAGGGAGTTTCGGAACTGAATCCCTAGTTTCTTTTGCTGCCAATATTTCTGGGGGGGTGGAATCCGGAGGGCGTACATCTGCCGGGGGATCTGCCATAACTGTTGTTACTTCTAGCTCTCGGGCTTCATCATCCTTCAGCGCATCAAAGCTGTTTTTATTCTCTAGAGATGCCTCTGCCGTATGGGTGGCCTTTAGGGCTTGGGCTAGAGGATCCTTTCGCCTTGGCTGCCTTCGTCGGTTAGTTACTGGCTGAAAGTCATCTTCTTTGACTGGTCTCGGATCCTCAGAGGATTTGGGGCAGCTTTTTGCGAAATGACCGTAAGCATGGCACCGGAGGCACTTAAACGGAATTTTCTCGTAGTCCAGCTCTTGGATATGGCACCATTCCCCCAGTGAGAGCTTAATGGCATCCGGATGTTTTTTCTTGAGATTAACCTCAACACAAATACGAGCGCAGGTAAACTGATCCCCCTTCGGCTCCGCACTCTCCAGAAAACGCCCAAGCTTATTTCCAATGTCCTCCAAAGAGCTTAACCCCCAAATATGCAAGGGGAGGTGAGGCAACCTAACCCATACAGGGGCTGCTGTGATCTTGGCTCCAGAGTTGAAGTCAAGAGTCCAGGGGGCTAAGAACATCCCTCTTGACCCCATGAAATAGGGTCCAGATCTGAAAACTAGATCACGGTCCACTTTCCTCTTGAAGTTGAAGACAAAGAAACCCCTACCTATTGCGCACAGAGAAACTTCTCCCTGTATCAGCATCTTCCAACGTTCATCCATCCATGCCTCCACAGTTTTGGGGCTTGGCCACAACCCCGTAAACTTTCCGATGAGTGCATTTTCTGCTAGAAGGAGGGCAATCTTGCAAGGGTCCTCTGGAGATAGCTCCAGAGAAGGGATCTCCTCCATCTTCTTAACAAACTTAGATGAGAGAGAAGGCTTGGATTTAGGTCCTGCTAAGCGGACTAATGTTTTGAAAGCTTCCAAAGGATTTTTTTCCCACTCGGCATTCAGGATTGGGGCCATCGTTGTAGACAGCGGCCACCAGCGAGCAAGAGGCGGAGCAAGTCACAGAGCCCACACGCATGACAAACCCTGGTCGCTGCTTCAGTCGAAGACGCGTCCCTTCACTCAATCCAGACGCATGCCCCACTAAAACTCTTTGATCCGCGGCCCTATAAATCCTGGTCGCTGCTAGACGCGTCCCTACAAATAAACAAGCTCGGAGGCGGCTAGGGTTTAAGCCCTAGCCACGTTGCTTCCGTTTCGTTTAAGCCAGCGTCTCCATTCTGCACCAAACAACAAAGGACGGTCTTATATATTATATTATTGTTACATTACACATCAATGTATCAATGTATCCGTACTTTAATGTAGTAATATATTACACATTAATGTATTGTACATTTTATTAATGTATAATATTAATTTATAATACATTAATGTATTATACTTTAATATATTAATGTATTATACATTAATACTTTAATGCATTATATTTACATTAATGTAATACATTATACATTAATGTAATGTATTACTAAATACATTAATACATTACATTATCAATGTACCAATCAATTAATATGTTACATTTATACATTAATACTTTAATACATTTATCAATCAATTAATACTTTAATTTATACATTTTTTATTAAACATTCAATTAATATTTATATATTAAATTAATGTAATAATAAATTATTATATTAATTAAACGTATTAATATATTAATGGTCCTTCCCAAGGTATGTTGGCCATCAACTAGCAACAACCACTTTATAAAAGTGGTTGATATACGTCGATCGGCGCCATTAATTTTAAAAGGGGAAAAATGGCATCGTATATCAACCACTTTTATAAAGTGGTTGTTTCATAGTTAATATTCTTATATAGTCTAGAATTTTTAATATTCTTATAAAAGTTAGTTGAATATTCTTATAAAAGTAAGTTGAAATGTTGAACATATTTATCAATTTATCAAATTTAAATGATGAATTATTTATCAAATTATCAAATTTAAAAGATTATTTTTTTTTTAAATTTTAATCGTGAAGCTCAATATATATTTTATCTAAAATTATTGAAAAAATATTAATTTTATTAAAAATTAAATAAAAGAGTAATTTATAAAATTTTCAAAATTCGAAGTGGGTTTGAAAATCTTGAGATTTCATGAGATATGTAGAAAAATCCTATCCTAAAAAATGAAACTATTCTAAAAACACAAATTCCTATCAAATTTCTTGACTGAAACTTAAAAATAAAAAAGGTTCCATATGTTGTAAAGAATCAATCATATCCCTAGTAGATTCAACGACACCATTTCATAGTAGATATATTTATGTCAATGTTCAAATCTTTCGGGGCTAAGACGTTATGTCACACCATGTTCCATCCATGTCATGATATGTCTGTGATATTATTTTTTGGCAGCTCTATCAATGAGCCCACTCCTTGGCCAGTGTCAGAATCAACAATGATTGTAGTGTGCCTGGAGCTTTGAAAGTTTCTCCCTTGCTGCATTGACAGACATCACATTTAGCCACAAAGTTGTAGAGGTCATATTTCATACCATCCCAAAAAAAGAATGTTTAACGCTTTCATAGGTTTTGGTAAACCCTAAATACCCCATTGTGGGTGAAGCATGAAGCTCTGAAATCACTGTGGATTTAAGTTGCGAGTGGTTTCTTAAATACAAACGACCTTTGTAGAGTAGCTCTTCAATGTGCAGAGAGTATGCTAGAGAAACAGGAGAATTGTCTTGAAATTGTTGGATCAGTCGAGAAGTTTTTGGGTCTTGCATCCATTCCTCGCAAAAATATTGGAGCCAATCTGGTACAATGAATCATAGGGAAAAGGGGGTTCCATCTTCTTCGTACTTCTTGGAAAGACCATCAACCACTACATTTTTTCCCCTTCTTATAGATGATATCATAATCATAGCTAAATATCTTGGTCATGCATCTTTGTTTCTCCTGGGATGAAAATCGTTGTTTCAAAAAATACTTGAGGCTCTGATGGTCTGTTTTAATTTGGAATCATTGCTCCAATAAATAAGGTCGGAAAGGATCCAGAGCATGTAGAATAGTCAAAATTTCTTTTTCATAGATTGATTGGTTGAGACATCGCTCCAAAATTTGTTTTCTAGTTAAGTCCAAAGGCTTGACATATTGCATGAGGGCCACTCCAATTCCTTTCCCGGAAGCATCAGATTCCATGAAAATGTCTTTGTGAAGTCGGGAAGGGCTAGGACAAGAGTTTTGCACATAGCCTTTTTCAATGCCTCGAATGTGTTATCAATTGTTGGAGTCCAAGTGAAAGAATTTTTTTTAAGGAGAGCAGTAAGAGGTGCTACAATTTTTCCATAATTCTTAAAAAACTTGTGATAATATCTCGTTAAAAGCAGAAAACCATGCAAGCTCTCAAGAGTTTTTGGGTGAGGCCAATTTCACATAGCTTCAATTTATGTAGGATCCACCTGTACACAATCCTTTCTAACAATATGACCCAATGATCTGGGATCTTTTCATCGAAGTGAATTATAAAGAATTGCATTGAATGAGCATAAATTAAAGTGCATCATTAAAGAAGGAAAATCTCAAGAATGAAGAGACATAAGCATCAAATATGACCACAAAAACGTGATAATGGATTTCATCCCTAGTGGACTACATCTTTGGGTCCTACTCTCAAATGGGTAGGCCTTTTTATTAACTCAACAAAAGAATTTGGAAAAATACATAAGTATACCTCATTCTGGAATCAAGTTGCATAAGCTTTGCTCAGATCAGAAAACAGACAACACCATTGAATTTGTGGTGCCGAATTACCCAAAAATGACTGTCTCCACGCCTCAATCCAACTCTGGCACTCCCAATCCCAAGATAAACTCTTTCTTGGTTTTCATACCCTACAACCTACAATTAATGCAAAGAAAATGCCTCTTAAAATGTTTCGAACATACCCTCGCACTCCTTCCTCTCTACATTGTGTGGATTTAAATTTTTTAATAAAAATTACGATGATGTAAACAACGGAGGTTGTTTGGCCTAGTGGTTGGTGGATCATTTGGTAAGCATATATAGTGGGGTGGGTCCTGGGATCGAGCTCGCGGGCCTCCCCTTTTTGGGTGTTTGTTGTAACATACATATATATATTAAGTGGTGGTTCCTCCAACCTTTAACGATGGTTTATATTGACCATTGGGCTCCATATTTGGTGGGGTTCGCCAGATTTGGCAGACCCACTTCCCCTTTTTTATTTTTGGAATTTCGTTCTCGGGCCCTCATTGGTAATTTTCCCATTACCACGTGGAAACCCATGATTGGGCCATGTGGAAGCCAACAATTGGGCCATTTCAACCAACTATACAGTCACTTGCCACATCAGTGTATGGTCTACCACCTTAGCTGCCACATCAACCTGCCACATCAGTTGCCACGTCACTGAACGGTTTTCCATGTGTTACACTTTTACTGGTCCAAGAAATGACCTGAAAATACCAAATATGAGTCACACATGGCAGCCTCTGGTGCTGCCATGTCACCATGTTGACGTCAACATGACACATGTCACCTCTTACGTGTGCCATGTATGTTGTACAGATGCTGACATCATTTTTACTGATGCTGACGTCAGCAATATGGATGTTGACTCACCCCCTATTGACTAGGCTAGGTTGACCAAACTTTGACCACAAATATATTTCTATTAGTAACTTTGTTTGATGATCTCTTTATGTTGTTAGAAATATTTTGATGCGCTCTTCGGGATGATGTCACTTTCACTGAGTTTTGAGGACTTTGAATTTTTTCCCTTTCTCTATCTGCTAAGGCCATTATGATTTTCTTGAGTTTCTTCTGTGAGTTTTGAGTTGTCCTTAGTCTTCTATGGATCCTTTTTGGATTACCCAAGTACGCCACTTCTGAAGCTCCAAAGAAAAATTTAGATTTCTTGAGAAAATGTCGATGCTGAGAGAGTAGATTGAGAACTTGATCCACATGGGTAAGGTGTTTTGTCCAAGTTTTACTATATATGAGAATATCATCGAAGAAAACTAGGAAAAAATGACAGATAAAAGGATGGAAAACATGATTCATGAGACTTGTAAAAGTGGAGGGAGAATTACATGGGCCAAAGGGTATGATCAAGAACTCATAGTGACCCTCCTAAGTTGTTTTTGTGAGTTCTGAGTTGTCCTCAGTCTTCTCTGGATCCTTTTTGGATCACGCCTTTCCACTGAGAGATTTTTGGACCACCAAAAGCTTTCATCAATCAACAGATAAGTGAGGGAGGAGTTCCCTCACCTTGTTGTTATCAATCCACTTTTCTTTGCTTGGATGTGTGCCCTTTAAGCCTACTCAAAGATAATCAACATAACCCCTACGTGAAGTCCTCATCCTTCTGTCCACGATGATATCTTCCTTTAACTCATCCAAGTACTAAGGAGAAAACTCATCAACTAAAGGTATTGAAACTTCCTCATCCTTATCCATGATCATGGGAGGCTTAACTAGTTTCAAGTTCTCTACATTTACAACTAAGTAAATCTGCATATAAGGTGGAAGATCTAGATGAAAATAATTGGTACCACTTTTCTCCAAAATAGTTAAGGGTCCATAGCGAATGGGCTTGAGTTTCTTGCCTTCACCTTTCTATATTTCCTTGCTAATGTGAAGACGTACCTAGTCTCCAACTTGGAACTGATGATCAACCTTGTGTTTGTCATGTCGAGCTTTATACTATGCTTGACTTTTCTCCAACTGTTCCCTGACTACTTGGTGTACCTTTTGGATCCTCTAGATGAACTTGTGGTCTCTGTCTTCATTTTTTTATTCATTTGAATTGACATCTCTCCCACAAATCATGTCCAAAGGAACTTTATGTAGGTACCCAAAACATGTCTCAAAAGGATAACATTGAGTGGAGGAATGTAAGGCTTGGTTGTAAGCATGTTATATAGAGGGTATCTGTTCATCCCATAATTTGGAATGCTTTCTACAGTAGCCTCAAATCAAAAGTACCATTGTTTGGTTAACAACCTCTGTCTGTCCATCTGTCTATGGATGGAAAGCAATGCTCCTCTTCAACTTGGTTTCCATCATTCTCCATAATATTGTCCAAAAATCACCAAGGAATCGAGTATCTCGATCCAAGATAATGGATGTGGGTAACCCAAAGTGAACCGAAACATACTGAAAGGAGAGATTAGCAGTATGCTCAACAATGATCTTCTTTTTACATGGCATTTAGATACACATGTTTCTGAACCCATCCACTACAACATAAAAATAGTCATGACCCCTTTTCGACATTGGTAAACCCCCTACAAAATCCACAGAGATACTTTCCCATGGATGGGATGGAACAGGTAGTGGTGAGTATAGCCCCAGTTTTCTATTAGTGGGCATACAAGTAGAACACATCACACACCCCTTTACATATTTAGTTACAATTGATTTCATTTGAGTCTAGTAACAAAACCTCTGTAAATGAGCCATAGTTTTCCCTACCCCAAAATGCCCAGACACAAGAGAAGTGTGAGCTTATCGTATTACATGGACTCATTCACTTGTAGGAATACATAGCTTTCCAATATGGTAGAGTAGTTTTCCCTACATACAATAGTTCTCTACCTTGTTACTTGTACCCTTTTTGTACTTGATTTCCAAATGAAATTGTTGTAGGAAACCCATCCATCTGTAATGTCAATATTTTTGTAGTTTGGTTTGTTCTTGGAGATACTGTAAGGGTTGGTGATCTATATGTATGATTGTTTCCTTCCCTAACAAGTAGTGCTTCCATTTCTTTACACTTTGAACTAATGGATACAAATCTTTATCATATGTAGGATAGTTAACAACAACTTGGTTAAAAGTCTCAGAGTGGTAACATAAAGGCTTACAATATTGCATCAATACTGCACCCATGGCATATCCATTGGAATTTGTCTCGATATTGAAGGGTTTTTTAAGATTTGAATGTGCTAATACTGGTGCAGTACTGATCTTTTCCTTCAAAGTGTCGAAAGATTTTTGTTTCTTTCCTCCCCACTGAAAAATGTTCTTCACATTGGTTAAGGCATGAAAAGGAGCTGCTATAAAGGATAAGTTTGAAACAAACCTCCTCCAATACTTGACCGCACCTAAGAAGCTCCATATCTCAGTTACACTTTTGGGCTCAAACCAATTTACAATTACATCAATCTTGGAAGGATCAATTTTTAATTGTCCTCATCTTACAAATATGACCTAAGTACACAAGTGAAGTCTTACCAAATTCACATTTGGACAATTTTACATATAACTTTTGCCTTTGCAAAGTATCCAATACTTGCTTTAATTGCTTCACATGTTCAACCCAAGTCCCGCTAAACATAAGAATGTCATCTAAATATAAAATCACAAAATCATCTAGAAAATGCCTGAATACATCATTCATCACACACATGAAGGTTGTCAGAGCATTACAAATCCCAAACGACATAACTAACCACTCAAACAATCCATTTTTGGTTTTAAAGAAAGTATTCCATGCATCTTGTTCTGCAATCCTGATCTGATGGTATCCACTGCACAAATCCAACTTAGTGAAATAAACAACATTCTTTAATTTATCAAGTAAATCATCTATATGAGGAAGAGGGTATCAATTTTTCAACATGATTTTATTGAAGGCCCGGTAATCGACACACATTCACCATGTGCCATATTTCTTTGGCACCATCATGATCAGAGAACCACAAGGAGATGAGTTTGTCCTGATGAACCCTTGATCTAATAAGCCTTGTACTTGCTTCTTGATCTCTTTCATCTCTACAACTAACATCCTGTACATGCCCACATTAGGAAGGGGAGATTCCTGTTGAAGATGTATTTCATGTTGGATTTCCCTCTTAGGAGGTAATCCATCTGGTTCCTGGAAAATATCATCATACTTAGAAATAATATGTTTATGCTTGGCCCTAGTAAGCATTCACACTCAACAATTCATGTCAAATATGACTTCTTTGATACCAACATGATCCAGGATCTTTTCATCGAAGTGACTTATAAATAATTGCATTAAATGAGCATAAATTAAATTGCACCATTAAAGAAGGAAAATATCAGTAATGAAGAGGCATAAGCATCAAATCTGAACACAAAAACTTGATAACAGAGTTCATCCCTGGTGGACTATGTCTACGAATCCTGCTCTCAAACAGGTAGGCATTTTTATTAACTCAACAAAATAATCTGGAAAAATACATAAGTATACCTCATTTTGGAATCAAGATGCATAAGATTTGCTTAGATCAGAAAACATACAACACCATTGAATTTGTAGCATCAAATTACGCAAAAATGACCATCTCCATGCCTTAATCTGACTCTAGGACTCCCAGGCCCAAGAGAAACTCTGTCTTGATTTCTATGCCCTTTAACTTGAAATTAATGCCAAGAAAATTCCTCGTAGAACATGTCAGTTGTAACCTCACACGCCTTCCTCTCTGCACTGGGAAGATTTCAATTTTTAAATAAAAATTGCAGCAATGTAAACAACGGAGGTCATTTTGCCTAGTTGTTGGTAGAGCATTTGTTAAGGCACATATAGTAAGGGAGGTCCCTAGGTCGAGCCCACGAGACTCCCCTTTTTGGGTGTTTTTTGTAACATGCACACATATATATATTAAGTGGTGGTTCTGCTAACCTTTAGCGATGGTTTATATTGACCATTGGGTGCCCGATTTGGAGGGCTCCGCCAGATTTGGCAGACCCACTTCACCTTTTTTATTTTTGGAATTTTGTTCTCAAGCCCTCATTGGGAATTTTCCCACTGCCACATGGTAGCCCATGACTAAGCCACATGGCAGCCAACCATTGGACCATGTCAACCAACTATAAAGTTACCTGCCATGTCAGTGTATGGTATTCCACCTCAACTGCCACATCAACCTACCATGTTAGCTTCCATGTCATCGTATGGTCTGCCATGTGCCTGTATAGAATTCCATGTGGCACATTTTTGTTGTTCCATGAAATGACCCAAAAATTCCAAATATGAGTGACATGTGGTAACCTCTGTTGTTGCCACATCACCATGATGACATCATGCTGATGTCAACATGACACGTGTCTCCTCCTATGTGTTCCACGTATGTTTTATGGATGCTGACATCATCTGTACTAATGTTGGTTTCAACAATACAGATGATGACTCATCCCCTATTGACTAGGCTAGGTTGACTAAACTTTGACCATGCATATATTTCGATATGTAACTCTATTTGATGAGCCATTTGCGTCATTTGAAAGATTTTGACACACTCTTCATGATGATGCCACTTTATTTGAGTTTTTAGGACTTTGAAGATTTTCCCTTCCTCTGTCTGCTGAGGCCATTATGAGTTTCCTGAGTTACTTCTGCGAGTTCTGAGTTGTCCTTAGTCTTCTATAGATCCTTTTTGGGTCACTCAAGTACGCCACTTCTGAAGCTCCAAAGGAAAATTTAGATTTCTTGAGAAAATGTCAGAGCTGGGAGAGTAGACTAAGAACTTGATCCAAATGAGTAAGGTGTTCTATCCAATTTTTACTAAAGAAGAGAATATCATCAAAGAAAACTAGGAGAAAATGACAGAGAAAATGATGGAAAACATGATTCATGAGACTTGGTGATGCAGGAGCATAAGCTCACAGTTCTAGAAGATCTATGGATATTGAAAGACAAAACCAAATTTCACTAAAGAGAGTGGGCGCTCTTAAATTTACTTGTTGTATTCAGTTAAAATTGAATAAATTGTCAAAGGATCTCGAATCCTAACAATGTAATACTTGTAGGAGAAGTTAGGATTACAAGCAGTGATTGTAGGATCTGGGTGGATTCGATCAAGACTTTGTGGATCTGAAAAACCTAAGTTGAATTGTATTTAAGCAAATTAAGTTCGATTGTAAAGGGGGATGAGGAGGGCACGAGAGAGAGTGCACGGAATAGTTGCAGAGGAGAAAAAGAATTCATCAATAAAGTTTTCTTTTATTGTGCAACATTCTGTTGTGTGAGAAACCCTATTCGTCTGTGTGTAAATATGATATCTTTGTCCTCATATGATCTGTCGATATTGTTTTAACAATCCCTGAAGTCGCAGCTATACTGTAATGAACGATATTTCATTCTATAAGTGTTGGGATCGACTGTGTCAATCATCCAGGAGACGGATGATCGAGATCTGAGCGGAGTCCAGTAACAAAGAATAGACGGCCCAGATCATAGCGGAAGGCGGATGGTTCAAATTTCTATGTGTTTTGTGATTTCCGTTGAAGCCACATGTCCATCGGTGTATGGAAGCGGAGATGTGAAGGTAAGTACAAAAAGGTTGTTAGTTGTGTTTTCCGTTGAGGTTACGGTCATATCGTGTGGTTATAAGGAGTTTAACATCATGTGTAAAACCATAGCCATTGGGTGCTAGTAAAACAAAAGGTGTTTAACCCGCCAATTTAATAAGAGCCCTGCCAAATAGAACCGAACTGCCAATTATAGCGACAGACAACTAAATTTAGTTCTGTCGACTTCATTTCACTAACATCAGCTGCATTAAGTGGTATCAGAGCGAGATATGAGAAATTGTATCATTGTATATGAAAGGGAAAGTTTATTTTTCATCTTTACCAGTAATCGAGGCAAAAGAAAGTCTGAACAGTGACACTTTAAAAACAAATTTCTTACCCTCAGACATGGATTTCAGAGTAGGACGAGGTAGAAGAGGTCAAGGAGGTAGACCTATAGCCAATGCAGAAGTATTAGAAGAATTGAGAAGTCTCAGAGAAGAGATGGCAGCCATGAGAGAAGCTGGAAGAAGAGATCCTGTAGCAGGTGATGTTA
>ML814558.1:109740-125004 GCA_009831015.1 Picea engelmannii | reverse complement strand
ATGTTTCTTCTAGGTATGAAAATATATTTAACTGTATAACTACTCGTCTCTCTTCTTCACCCATCTGTTAAAAAATGGATCTACAGAAAACCCCAGCTTGTAGATTCATTTTTAAATTAGAAAGGTGTTGAGCTATCCTTTCGCATGTGCTATGGTGCTGAGTCGTCCTTCCACGTGGGCTTGCCGACGATGCTCCTGCGTCATACTCCACAGATAGGAAAATCATGAGCTCCTGCTCATGGCTCCCTCTGCTATGTTGTTGAGGTCCTCCAAGATCCCATACTTTCTCTTGGATTTTTTCATCTGCTCCTTTTCCTTGCTCTCTCTTTCTCCCTGTTGCTCCCGCAGGTTTTCTTATGTCCCATACTTCTCTGATGACTGCTTCTTGTGCTGCTGCTAGCATCAATCTCTTTATCTCCTCTGTTTCTTTGTCCAGCTAGTCCACTGGATGGTTTTCCACCTGTAGTATTCTCTGTTGCCTCTTCTATCCATCAATTTCCAACTTGACTTGTTGGATAAGATGCTTTTACATTTTTACCCCTCTCTCGAGGGCTTCCATCTCTTCACACAGATCAACAAGATCCATGTTATCTATTTCTTCCTCCTCTGTTGTAGGTTCACATTCTACAATTATCTCTTTCTTAGCTTTCTGACTAAAAAAATTGAGCGATTCCTCTGAATGCTCTTCTCCCTCTATTGTAGATCCAAATTCTACAGTTGCCTTATGTTCATCTCCTTGGCTGAAAATTTTGAGCAGTTCCACCGAATTCTCTTCTTTCTCCATCTCTTGGGAACATTGAAATGTGTGCTCTTTCTCCTCTTCACAAATTTGATCAATCTGAACTTTCATGTTATCTTCATCTCCTGTGGCATTAGTTGGACACTCTGTTGCAAACTCCAGTTCTGCAGTCTCACCATTGAGTTACTTCTTAACTTCCTCCTCTCACAGACTGACTTTTTTCATTGCCTCTTGTGTTGGTTCAACTCCAACTTCCTCCTGTTGCTCCCCGGGATGGTACGTTCCTCCACCTTTTTCAAATTTGATCTGTTGGATATGACCACTCTTCATATTTATCTTTCTCTCCAGGGATTCAAATTCCTCACACATCTCAACAAAATCTTTGTTTTCTACTTCCTCTTCTGCCGCAAACTCCGATGCTATAGTTATCTCCCTTTCAGCTTCCTGGCTGAAAATTTTGAGCAATTCTGCTAAATGTTCTCCTCCTAAAATCTGCATGACTGTCTCCTAGCATCCATCCTATGGGTTTGGATCATTCAATCAATCCTACAACATCTTTATCTCTTTCTCCCATTGAGTGAGGATTTCATCTGAATTCTCCAATTTTTCTATTGGGGCAAACATCAGTGTCTTCTCCTTCTCCTCCTCTTTAACAATCCTTGTTTGTTGTCTTTATTCTGTTGCACCTGCATCACAGACATAGTTATCTTTAAAATCATTTGGCCGCATGGCCCCCTTCTCAGATTCTTGTTGCACTACCTCCTCATGTGAAACTCTTGTATTGGTCTCTGTTGGACTATTTGGTAGGAATATTTGAATTCCCCCAACGATTAGAACACACCTCTAATCCTCCTCCACTGCGATGGGAGTATTTAACTTCTCATTGTCTTCATTGACATGGTCTGCACACCCACATGAATGTTCATCTATCAACACTCCTTTCTGATATGAACTCTCAACTGAGTTCATTTCTTCTCCCTCGCCCACCTGGCGATATGGTATTTCTCTTCTGCCCTGATGGAAGTCTATGAGATCCAATGATCCCTCTTCATTGCCCACCTGGAAACTCAAACTTCCATCACTACCCTCCAGGAAGTTTATGAGATCATCCACTGATATCCCTCCATTGCCCACCTCGAAACTTGAAAGTTCACTTCTGCCCCCTTGACGGTTTATGAGATATCCCAATCCCATCTCACGGTCCACCTGACAATATGAATTTCAACTACCATCTTCATGATGGTTTAAGAGATCCTCACTTCATCTCATATCATTGCCCAGCTGGAAATTTGAAAATTCATCTCTACCCTCCTGGCAGTTTATGAGACCTGTAGCTAATCTCCCTTCCTCATCACTGAGGGTTTCTCTTACTTCTAGCTCACAAATGAAAACCAACTCCTCCTCTGTGTCATTGAGGTGTTCATCATAGCTCAGTCGTATCCTCACTGTTTGTTGTTGTTTTCTGGCCAACAACTTTTGGACAGAGCATTTTTCTTTCTTGTTGAGACCCCATTCGTACCTCCAGCGTACCTTTGTTTCCTGCTGCATATTCAATGTCAGTTGTTCCATTATTGCTCTTATCTGAATGAGATCCTTGTCAATTTATGTTTTAATTTTCTTATGGCGGTCTGCTCCTCTTTCACCATGCTCATGGCCTTCAGTAGCCATCTTTTCTGTCTTTATCCCTCTTGGCTATCTACCATTTGCTGCACACCTTGCAACCATATCTAAAAAGCATAAGTACTTTGTCTTCCTTCACCTTTTGTCCACAAGTGAACTTCATCTTCTGATACCATTTGGTGTCCTCAGATTGTCTCTATTTGCCTTCTCGCCTTACCTACAATCTGTAGAAAAAATTCTTCTCTTGATACTAATTGTCGTAGCCAGACTATATTCTGTATCTCCTTCACCTGAAATCTATGAAAAAATCAACACTCATACCCCTTGATGATATGAGACTATCTCCTTTATCCCCTTCACCTGAAATCTACAGACGGAAATTTCAGCTCCGATACCACTTGATGGTATCAGACTATATCCTTTCACCGTCCTTCCTTTTTCTGTGGTCTGCAAACAAAACTAATCTATAATACCACATGATGCAGTGGCCCTACCTCAGCAGGGTCTGTTGAGCTCCCGGTCTCTGGATCTTCTCAATCTTTGAGATAGAACAACTCTTCGATTCCCTGTTGGAATTTTCAAGAAATATCCACAGGTCATTTTCACGAAACTCCGCCGCATGAAAAAACAGCGGGCCGAAGTTTCTCTCACGCGACCATGGGTTGTGACCACAAGCCTAATCCAAATGGCGTTTCATGATTTTATGTGTTGGGCCTTTTCATGCTAGCTCCTCCCTTATGTTCCACCAATATGACCCCTCACTATGTCCTGGGGTGAAACCTTCTGAGAGTTTCATGATTTCACGATTCGCGAAGTTGGAGGACCACCTACCTCCCTTCTCACGACATCTAAAATCTCGATATCTCCTTCCCTCGAAACAAATCAATGGTCCAGATCTCTCCTTTGATCAACGGCTGTGATGAAGTTGGGATTTCACGGTTCGTGACTTTGGGAGTCTCCTTACTTCCGTTCTCCAGATATCCAAGATCACGATGGCAATAGAGCCACGATCTATATCTTTCCATTGATCAATGGAGGTGATCAAGTTGATATTTCATGGTTCGCGACTTCGAAAGGTTGCTCACCTCTGATCTTTCGACTTCCAAAATTCCTAAACGTAGAAATATGTACTGTAAACCTAAACCTAGAATGTGTGGTGTCGGAAGGTTTTTGTTTCACAAGGGAATCAAATTCCTTGGAAGAGTCTCATAATTCTTTATTACACTTCTAGTGCAACATCCAGGTGGAGTTGGAACATTGTCGTCGCAAAGAGATTTCGGAGGGCACATTCTTGCTCTCGCTGCTTCCACGGAATACTGAACGTGGGGAGGCGGAGGAGTTGGAGAATGTGGGTTGGGTTGTAGTCCGAGACGCGCAGCGGCCACAACAACTATTGGGACTTCCCTGAGCATCAATGTCACCATAAGTACAGTGAGAGCAGCAACCACCAGAACAGACGCATTGGTTTTGGTAGACAGCGACATCACCATTTTCACTTCTATGGTTATGGGAGCGTTAAATACTATATAATAGTGATTCTTTGGTGGACTGATCGATTGGCCGATAATGGATTGTTCGTAAATTTGGGAGATAATTAGATATATGGACGATTTGTAATTTTGGAATAATTTCATGCATTACGGTACTCACAGGGATCGTCTATTAATACGTCATGGAGAGCGGAGGGGAGGAGCGGAGATGAAATTTTGAACGCAATTCTAGGATGGACCATGGGGAGCGTCTTACTTCGTAGTGTACACGAAATATGGACCACGGGAGCGTCTTACTTCATAGTGTACACGGGATATGGACCACGGGAGCGTCTTGAAGATTGTATATTCAAATATCATAAATCTTAGATTTAACAAGAATAATCCATAATTTATTTAAAAAAGAAAAAAGAAAATAGGTTTCTATTTTTTTTCCAAGTTAGGAATTATATTAAAACAAACATAAACCCAAAAGACTGGTCCTTTGCTAAGACCAAAAATTCCTAAATCTGAGTGGTCGACCTAAACATGAGTGGTCGCGCAGGGCAAAAAACTTGTGAACTAAACTAACTGAAAACATAGAAAACAGGAAACGTGAGGCAGAAGGAATTATCCAATGATGGGGTCGAGCCTTTGCTCCAAGCCTGACACACATGCCTGGTGTCTCTGTCGAGCTTATATCTGTCCGAGATAGCCTGCCTGAGGTCCTGAAGGAATGCCATCAGAAGGTCCACACAGCGCCATCGCTCTATTTCATTGTGTTGCATCTCGTTGATGACGACCTAGATGTGCTCGATTCCTCACTCGATGGCATCTGTGGATTCCTCGAAAGCGTCCTTTTCTATGCAGTAGGAGCATGTTTAAGAGAGCAGAGGTGGATGTGGAGAGTCGCAAGAGGAAGTGCCGCAGTCACTCCCTCTGCCTTGGCAAAGGCCTCTGCGTTGACCTCCCGATCTTAAGGATTGTTCTAATTTTACCCTTGAGCCGGAGTGACTCCTTCGATTCTCCACTGGAATCTCTATAAAAATTGACCCACAGGTCTTTTCTGCTCCTCGCAGCCTCTAGGCCCGATCGCTATTCTCTCCACGACAAGAAAATAAAAATTCAGGATTCAGGGTTTAACAATCCCCGATGTCGCAAACCTTTTGTTTCCCGATTTCCCGATCTATGATATTTCGAGGTGTTTCAACTTCCGCTAGTCCCCTAGGGTAGACTTTTGAGTCCATACGACCTCCCGTTATACGACCATAGTCCTATCTCCTTATCAGGATTTCAGGGTTTTTGATGTCGAAATGTATGTGACCTGTTGTCCTCTGGATCCCCGATTCTTCGAATCTCTATATGACGTCAATAGGAACCCCTTCTTGACATAGCCACGATCAACGGTCGTGATCGTCTACTAAACCAACGACTCCAGGTCTCCCTCGAGACTTCACGACTTCAAATGATGAAATGCATTTGTCTTCGATTTCCCCGATCTCTCGAATTCTGATTTCCCGATATGACTCTCCCCTTTCCGGATTTTCCCCGAAAGTCGGGATTGTTGCCACGCATCCTCAAAGATGGGCGGCTCAGGTCTGCTTCGGGGTTTTCACCATGGAGATTCCCGATTCCCCGTTATGACAAGATGACGTCAGCTAGGCCCCATAACGGAGCTTTCCACCATTCGGGATTTTGGACTTTGCAATTCCAAAACGCAAGTGTTTCCTGTGTTCAAGATCCGCGAAACACCGAACCCCGTCTTCTTCAGATTTTCGACACGCGTCCCAAATGGATGGACGGTCTTGATTAAATCTCAGACTTCGCCAAATGAAAAGTAAAAAATACTTACCTTTGTAAACCCCGGTGTCCGGATCTCCGAATTGGATGATCGCGCGATACGTGTCCTTCCTTAGATCAACGGTTGCGATTCTTTCGCTAATTCAGGACTCATAAAGTCTCTAACTCTTGGTCTCTAGACTTCCAATATGCCGATGGTTCTCGATTCCTTCCACGTGTCCCAATATATGGACGATTATGATTTATATCGTGGTTTTCACTATGGATTTACCCGATCTCCTGTACACGGGATTTCCGATATCGCGAACTCCGACACCTTGATATCCCGATACCTTCCGGGACCTTCGCTCGGCTTGAGAGGGTTTACACCCTGTGCAACTCCTGTTAGATCGGACGGTTGATGGGTAAATACATGAGGATACAACGACTCATGATCTCCTGAGCTTGAACTCCAGATGCAGCTGTAACATCCTCGCTCCTTTATCAGATCGGACGGTTGGCAGGATTTCACTAATCCTCTACACAGGATTCTGACCGTCTGTTTCTTCCTCCCAATGATTGCTACGAAGTGAATCAAGGATTCTTCCCCGAATTTATCCACTTGTGACATAGAACTCCCGATGCCTTTTAATCACTCAAATGCACCAACCTCTTGTACTGCCTTCAATGGTTTCAAAGGCTTTATCCTTCCTGAGCTCTCTTACGACTTCGAGCCTCAAAGAAGATCCTTGCACGCACTCCTTGTGGCAACCTCCAAACACTTGAAGTGTTGAATGCCCTTTGACCTTGTGCACGCTCTGCAGTAACGGTCTCTCAATACCTTACTCAGGTTCGAAATTCTGAGTTCTTCCTTGGCCTACCCACTACTTGCATGGCTCCTGTGCCTGACTGCACCTCTGTGTGAATATGACAACAAACGCTATCTCTCCTGAGCTTTCAGAGACGAATCTCTGAACCTTTTTTCAATGCACTCCTTGTGGACAATTGAACTGCACTCCTTGTCAGAACTCTTGCTCAGATAGAGAAACAATTGAAACTCATTTCAATATCCCTTCCTCTCAGATTTCAAACATTTAACTAGAAATCATTCATACATAGCATAAAAGCAGTTGCATGACAGAAAGAGTAAAACATTCATGAACACAACATTTAAATATGCATACACAGAGAAGATATGAACACCATGAGTCTGAATCACAACTTCTTTTTGTTAATTCAGAACTTCTATACATGGATTCTGCTACACAACTCTCTTATTCTCTTGTATGCTCTCCTCTGATGCTTTCTCCTTCTCTTCTATTCTATGTTACAATTACACAATGAGGGTGTCTATATCCGTTTTCCCTTCACTCCTAAAACTATCTAATCAGAGAATTCAAAGCTACCTACTAACATAAATGATTTCTACCTACTATGGACGAGAGTGGATTGCTCAAGGTCCTTTATAATATATAAGTACACCTCTCCTTAACTATCACATTTAAGTTTGGCGCATCCAAATCTTCAAAAGTTTTAGACAATTTATCATGTGCTCAAAATGTGTTGCGCTTGTCCCACGCTCACTTGACGATGACGATGCTCCTGCATCATACTCCCTCGCTTGAAAATTTTCATGGGCTCCTTTCCATGAGCTCTCGCACGGTCTACCCATGCTTCTGAATCTCTGCTTCATTCTCCCAGCTGGCATCTTCAACTGGATGTCCTTTCCACTTGACCAAGTATTCAAAGTATCGTTTCCTCCTAGTCTGTTAGCTAACTCTTTTGTCTAGTATGCTTTCCATCCGTGGCTTTTCTGCAACTCGCATCTGCTTTTTCCACTGAACCTCTGACTATTCATCGTTTGTTCCTGCTTCCTCATCTTTGCATGGGTACAAATATGAGACATTGAATATCAGAGAAATTCCGATCCCATCGGGTAATTCAATCTCATAAGCATTTTCCCCAAATTTCCTCAAGATCTTACATGGTCCGATTTTCTTCATCTTCAATTTATTATATGTTCCTCTCGGGAACCTTTCCTTTCTCAGGTGTGCCAGAATCAAATCACCAACTTCAAATTGAATTTGTCTCCTATGTTGATCTTCCCTTCGTTTATATTCCTGGCTTGAATTTTGTAAACGCTCCTTCACCTGGCTGTGAAGTTCCTTCATTGCTTCTGCAAAATCTTCTGCACTAGCACTCCTAGTCACTTTTTGTTCTGAATCTCTCAATTCAGAAATTCCCCTTGGCTGCATGCCGTAGACAATCTGAAACAGACTCTTCCCTATACTTCTGTTGATTGAATCATTATAAGAAAATTCCGCATATGGTAATATGTTGTCCCACTGGTTGTGGTGTTCTGTCACCAAACTTCTCAACAAGTCTCCCAGACTTTTGTTTACCACTTCTCTTTGTCCATCCGTCTGAGGATGATAAGCTGAACTGAATGACAAGTTAGTTCCTAGATTCTTCCATAAGGTCCCCCAGAAGTGTCCCACGAACTTAGTGTCTCGATCCGAAACTATGCTCCTTGGTAAGCCATGAAGTCGAATGACTTCTTTGAAAAACAAATTCGCAATGTGAGTTGCGTCACTAGTTTTCTGACATGGAATGAAGTGTGCCATTTTGGAAAATCTATCCACCACCACAAAGATTGAGTCAAATCCTCTTTGTGTTTTTGGCAAACCCAATATAAAATCCATGCTGATTGCATCCCACAACCTCTCAGGTATGGGCAATGGTTGATAAAATCCTGCATTCTGTCTCTTTCCTTTCGAATGCTGACAAATTATGCATTTATCTACAAATCTCTTGACATCTGCTCACATTCGTGGCCAAAAATATGACTCATTCAACTTTTCGAACGTTTTGTTGTGACCAAAGTGTCCTGCTAATCCTCCACTGTGTTTCTCCTTCAGCAGGTTCTCCCTCATTGAGCATTTTGGAATACAAAGCTGATTACTTTTAAACAGTAATCCTTCCTGGATCATGTATTCTATATATTGGCTTCTATCTCTGAGAATTGGACTCTCAGCTGCTTCATATGCCTCCTTAAAATCTGGATCATCTCTATACATGTCCCTGAGGTCATCAAAACCCAGTGTTTTAACTCTGAACTCCTGCAACAACAAACATTTCCTGCTCAAAGCATCAACAACTTTGTTAGCAGTTCTAGAAATATGTTTAATTACAAAAGTGAAATTTTGCATATATTCAACCCATTTAACATGTCTCTGATTCAACTTTTCCTGTTGAGTCACAAACTGTAGTGAATGATTGTCACTATATAAGACAAACTCTTTGGGAATCAAGTAATGCCTCCATTTCTTCAATGCCTGGATGATAGCATAGAAATCCTTGTCATACGTGGAGTACTTCACCTTTTCTTCATTTATCTTCTCACTGAAGTATGCTATCGACCTATCCTTTTGACTCAGGACTACCCCTATGGAAAATCCACTTGCATCACATTTCACCTGAAATGTCCCTTTGAAATCTGGTAACACTAGAATTGGTTGCTCCGTGATCTTCCTCTTCAACAAGTTAAAGCTCTTTTCAGCCTCTTCTGTTCAGTGAAAAGATTTGTGTCTTTTCTTCACTGTGTCCATCATCGGTGCACTAATTCTACTGAAATTCCTGATGAACTTTCGGTAGAAACTAGCTAATCCATGAAAGATTCTTAGCTCAAATATGTTCTTCGATGATGGCCAATTCTTGATCACTTCCACCTTATCTGGATCCATCCTGAATTTGTCTGCAGAAATAAAAAATCCCAAATAAATGAGCTATGTCTTCATGAATGAGGATTTCTTCATGTTTATAAGCAGCTTCTCTTGCTGTAATCTCTGCATCACTGTAGCCAAATGCTTCAGATGCTCTGCCTTTGTTTTACTGAAAATCAATATGTCATCCAGATACACAATGACAAATTTCCCGATGAATTCTTTCAGGACTTCGTTCATCAACCTCTTTAAGGTACTTGGCGCATTTGTTAAGACAAACGACATAAAAATCCATTCATACAACGGTTCGTTAGTCTTGAAGGCTTCTTTCCATTCATCACCTTCCCTCATACGAATCTGGTGATAACCACTTTTCAAATAAATCTTTGAAAAATATTTTTCTCCACTTAAGCAATCCATCAAATCATCCATCCTTGGTAATGGAAATCTATACCTGATGGTTATCTTGTTAATTGCTCTTGAATCAATACACATCCTCCAGCCTCCGTCTTTCTTTGGACTGAGTATTGTTGGAACAACACATGGGCTCAAGCTTTCTCTAACCAACCCTTTTTCCAACAAATACTGGACTTGCCTTTTGACCTCTTCATTATCTTGCGGCGTTAGTGTGTACGCGGCTTTATTTGGCAGACTGGCTCCAGTTATGAGATCAATATGATGACTCATGCTTCTGGTTGGTGGTAACGAATGAGGTAGTTCGTCCACTATTATGTCAGCGAACTCTTCCAATAGTTCCTGAACATCTTCTAGTAAATCGTCCACTCTTGTGCTGGTCAAAAAAATTCTTGTTTTCCTGACCACAATGAACTACGGTTCCGCCTTCTTATTGACCTCGGTAAGGAGTTCCTTCCCACTCATGAGAAGTACAATAGTACTTACTTCAGGTTTCACTTCCTTATCTTTGATTGGAAGCAACATATGAGTTCTCCCATTCTTTTCTAGGGTGTATGTGTTCATCCTCCCATCATGAATCACATTTCTATCATATTGCCATGCTCTACCCAACAATAGATGACAAACATCCATAGGAATAACATCACATAGTATCTTATCATTATATCCTCCTATCTTAAATTCAACTAAACATTGTTTAGTGACATTTACCTGATGTCCCTTTTGTAGCCATGAAACTCTATATGGACTCGGTTGTTCACTCGTCTCCAGCTCTAGCTTTTCTACCATTTCTGTCGAAATGAGATTATCCATGCTACCACTGTCCACAATGACCTTGCATACCCTGTCCTTGGTTTTGCAAGGAGTCTGAAAAAGTCTGTTTCTTTGGGCCGAGCTCTCCACCTCCTTCTCTGGTGTCAAAAGAACTTTTCGCATCATTAGTGATCTTCCGCCTTCAGCATCTTCTGCCTCAATATCTCACCTTTGTGCTTCAGCGATGTGAGTCTCTCCACCCTATTTCTTTTTATCTGTACATTCATAAGATTTGTGTCCATTCTTTCCACACGTGAAGCATTTTATCACTCCACCTCTTCCTCTTCCTCTACCTCTAGTAGGAGGAAAAGTATTATTACCAGCATAATCTCCTCTCTGCTCAATATGTTGTCCTCCCTGCTCAGGATATCGCCCTCGATGTGAGCTTCCTTGGGCTTCTAATTTTAATCTTGGACAACCTTGCTTTCGTCTCAGCTCCTCTTCAGCTTTTAGAGCCATCTGATAATTATCTTCCACCGTTCAGATGGTTACCATGCTCATCTCATCTTGAATGTCACACATCAGGCCATTCATGTACCTGACAACCTTTTCATCATCGCTTTCCCGATGACCTGCCCTGATGTTCAGCCTGTAGAATTCTTCAGTGTATTATTTTACTGTCATCAGCTTCTGTCTCAGGTTCTGCATTCTCTTGAACAGAGTAATCTGGTAATCCATGGGAATGAATTTTTCCTTCATCTTTGCAATCATCCTATCCCAAATCCTGATTTTCTGCTTGCCTCTGTAGCGTCTGTCAGCTTGTAGTTCATCCCACCACAATGCTGCATGTCCTTTCAATCTTCTGACAACATGCTTGACCTTCTTGTCTTCTTCAACATCTTCATAGTCGAAATAAGTATCCAGAGCTCTAATCGAGTCTAGAATATCCTCTACATCCAAGTTTCCCTCATAAACTGGAATGTCCATTTTCTCTCTTGCACCCATTCTTGAAATAGCTCTGATCAAACGTTCGTTTGCTGCATCTTCGACTGCAACTTCTTCTTCATGTTCAGCCTCAATTTAACTTTTGGAATCACTTAGATCCCCAACACTAACTGTGCGTCTTTGGGTTGTCTCCATGTCTTTGAGTCTGGCTCATAGATCATGCATCTCTCTCTCCATGGCTGGATCAATCATCTGCCTACCTCTTCTTCTTGGTATTTCCCTTTCCTCTAGCGGATCGGGTGTTTGCATGTCTCTTCTTCTAGGCGGCATGGTGAAATGTTCCTTTTCCTTACTAAAGAAAGCAAAGAATCCTTTCTCTTCTCTAATACCAAACCTGACGCAGTCGCTCCCTCTGCCTCGGCAAAGGCCTCTGCACTGACCTCCCGGTCTTAAGGATCGTTCTAATTTTACACTTGAGCCGGAGTGGCTCCTTTGCTTCTCCACTGGAATCTCTATAAAAATTGACCCACAGGTATTTTCTGCTCCTCACAGCCTCTAGGACCGATCGTTGTTCTCTCCATGAGAGGAAAACAAAAATTCGGGATTCAGGGTTTCACAATCCCCGATGTCGCAAACCTTTTGTTTCCCGATTTCCTGATCTCTGATTTCCCGATATCTGATATCTTGAGGTGCTTCAACTTCCGCTAGTCCCCCGGGCCAAACTTTTGAGTCCATACGACCTCCCTTTATATGACCGTAGTCCTATCTCCTTATCAGGATTTCAGGGTTTCTGATGTTGAAATGTATGTGACCTCTTGTCCTCCGGATCCCCGATTCTTCGAATCCCGATATGATGCCACTAGGAACCCCTTCTTGACATAGACACGATCAACGGCCGTGATCTTCTACTAAACCAACAACTCCATATCTCCCTCGGGACTTTGTGACTTCAAATGCCGAAATGCATTTGTCTTCAATTTCCCCGATCTCTCGAATTTCGATTTCCCAATATGACTCTCCCCTTTCAGGATTTTCCCCGAAAGTCGGGATTGTTTCCACGTGTCCTCAAAGATGGACGGCTCAGGTCTGCTTCGGGGTTTTCACCGTGGAGATTCCTGATCCCCTGTTATGACGAGATGACGTCATTTGGGCCCCATAACGGAGCTTTCCCCCTTTCGGGATTTTGGACTTCACAATTCCGAAACGCAAGTGTTTCCTGTCTTCAAGATCCGCGAAATGCCGAACCACGTCTTCTTCGGATTTCTGACATGCGTCCCAAATGGATGGACGGTCCTGATTAAATCTCAGACTTCACCAAATGCAAAGTCAAAAATACTTACCTGTGTAAACCCCGGTGTCCGTATCTCCGAATTGGATGATCGCGCGACACACATCCTTCCTTAGATCAACGGTTTTGATTCTTTCGCTGATTTGGGACTCATAAAGTCTCAAACTCTTGGTCTCTAGACTTCTGATATGCCGATGGTTCTCGATTCCTTCCATGTGTCCCAATAGATGGATGGTTCTAATTTATATCGGGCTTTTCACTATGGATTTACCTGATATCCTCTCCACGAGATTTGTGATATCCCGAACTCCGACACCTCGATATCCCGATACCTTCCGAGACCTTCGCTCGGCTTAAGAGGGTTTAAACCCTATGAATCTCCTATTAGATCGGATGGCTAACGGGTAAATAGGTGAGGATCCAATGGCTCACGATCTCCTGAGCTTGAACTCCGAACGCAGCCATAACCTCCTCGCTCCTTTATCAGATCAGACAGCTGGTGGGATTTCGCTAATCCTCTACATAGGATTCTGACCGTCTGTTTCTTCCTCCTGATGATTTCTATGAAGTGAATCAAGGATTCTTCCCCAGATTTATCCACTTGTGACACAAAACTCCTGATGCCTTTTACTCACTCAAATGCACCAACCTCTTGTACTGCCTTCAATGGTTTCAAAGGCTTTATCCTTCCTGAGCTCTCTTACGACTTCGAGCCTTAAAGAAGATCCTTGCATACACTCCTTGCGGAAACCTCCAAACACTTGAAGTGTTGAATTCCCTTCGACCTTGCGCACACTCTGCAGTAATGGTCTCTCAATACCTTACTTAGGTTTGAAATTATGAGTTCTTCCTCGGCCTGCCCACTACTTGCACGGCTCTTGTGCCTGACTGCACCTCTGTGTGAATATGAGAACAAACACTATCTCTCCTGAGCTTTCGAAGACGAACCTCTGAACCTTTTGTCAATGCACTCCTTGTAGGCAATTCAACTGCACTCCTTGCAGGAACTCTTGCTCAGATAGAAAAACAATTGAAACTCATTTCATTATCCCTTCCTCTCAGATTTCAAACATTCAACTAGAAATCATTCATACATAGCATAAAAGCAATTGCATGACAGAAAGAGTAAAACATTCATGAACACAACATTTAAAGATGCATACACAGAGAAGATATGAATACCATGAGTCTGAATCACAACTTCTTTTTATTAATTCAAAACTTATGTACATGGAGTCTACTACACAGCTCTTTGCTTCTGCTCTATGCTCTCGTCTGATTCTTTCTCCTTCTCTTCTATTCTATGTTACAATTACACAATGAGGGTGTCTATATCCGTTTTCCCTCCACTCCTAAAACTATCTAATTAGAGAATTCAAAGATACCTACTAACATAAATGATTTCTACCTACTATGGACAAGAGCGGATCGCTCAAGGTCCTTTACAATATATAAGTACACCTCTCATTAACTATCACATTTAAGTTTGACGCATCCAAATCTTCAAAAGTTTTAAACAATTTATCATGTGCTCAAAATGTGTTGCGCTTGTCCCATGCTCGCTTGACGTTGACGATACTCCTGCATCAGGAAGTTGGGGAGTCGTAGGAAGGAGATAAAGGCACGGGGGCGGTAGAGGTGATGAGAGGTGGAGAAGGAGGAGGAGGAGGTGGAGGGTGGCATGGGGGGGATGGACTAAGCCTGGGAGTGAAGTTGAGTGAGTTTCCAAGGTTGTTGAACCATTGGACACGACAGGCAAAGGGATTCGATAGCGGAGATAAGTCTGGAGTGTTGTCTCAAATGGGAAGAACGAAAGTGAAGGTGGGAGTGGGAGCAACAGTCAACGTCGGGGTGGAGGCAAACTCAATTACTGGAGGAGAGCCACGCCCTCTCGCTCCCCTTCCTCTGGCCGCATACCAGGTCGTGCCCCTCCTCAACTTGCCCCTGAGTCGAGGCATAGAGATATCTACCTAAAACCACATGAGGAACGTGTGAGGAGAGTGAGAGTGGTTTCTCGACTCAGGGGAAAGTCGAAGAGGGGCACAATGAAACTGATTTTTTTTCCTCTTACTTGTAGAACATGCCAATGTACACTCAAGGTGGAAGTATTGCAACACACCTAATACAAGAGAAAGGGCAACTACTGTGACAAAAATAATTGGGTTGGTAGATTTGAGCTTGACCATGTGATAGGTATAATAAGACAGAATGAGGAGGCAAGAAGAGTGTGACACTCCTATCCTCTCAAAAAAAATCTATAAGTACGAAATCTATGCCCAATCTCAAGAAAACCCATAAGAAAATCTATTTTTTCAATTGATGTTTTGATATCTATAGGAACTTTCTAGCATGGATTCTAGCTATTGTATCAAGGTGCAAATACAACCATTAGTTCATAGATATATCAATATACCGATTAATTTTTTGATGCTTGTGATGATTCCAATGAAATGTAAACATATGCATTTTGGTTTTCAGTTGAATTAGCATTATAGATATTGGAAAATAGTGGAGTGAAAAATGATAAGAATTATG
>ML814558.1:88600-101968 GCA_009831015.1 Picea engelmannii | reverse complement strand
AATGATTCTCGTGATGATTCCAATGGGAAGTAAAAACATTCATTTTGGTTTTCATTAGTATTATATGTACTGGAAAATAGTGGAGAGATAAATATTGAGAATTATAGGTCAAACATGAACGTCCACACATATTGCATTTGAATTTGTAAGTAGCTATGTGAATATTGACAAAATTAAAATGATAACTTAAACCACTCCCACCACCTAAACCTAAAATCGAATATTTTAGAAAAGTAATTCACAAAAAGTAATTCTATTTTCAAAATGTAAATTCTATATTAAGAAAAAATATTGATTTTAGCAGTTGAGTCTAAAAAGGGTATTTCATGCATGCATGAATTAGAATAGGATTAATCTCATAAATAGATTGGGGTTTTGGTCTTAGGTAAAATTATAAAGGCCAGTAAAAATAGAGATTTCAATAATACATGAACAATTGAACAAGTCTAACAACAATCCCTACAGTCATACAATGCATAGAGTTGTATAGACAAGTTTGTAGAGTGTTACAAACAAGTTGTATAGGCTATCATATAGGACATACAATAGTTTTCTACTATTTTTTTCTTTTTCTAGTAAGTTGTACCTCTTACTGAGGCTATACAACCTTAACTCGAGGTGACTTTGATAATTGTTTAACTGATAGATTTAAGTATCTTATGAAAGTTTCCTTGTATGTCTCTTCTAGGTATGAAAATATATTTAAGTGTATAACTACTCGTCTCTCTTCTTCACCCATCTGTTAAAAAATGGATCTACAAAAAACCCCAGCTTGTAGATTCCTTTTTAAATAAGAAAGGTGTTGAGCTATCCTTTCGCATGTGCTATGGCATTGAGTCGTCCTTCCATGTGGGCTTGCCGACGATGCTCCTGCATCATACTCCACAGCTAGGAAAATCATGAGCTCCTTCCCATGTGTCCCTCTGCTCTGTTGTTGAGGTCCTCCAGGATCCCATATTTTCTCTTGGATTTATTCATCTACTCCTTTTCCTTGCTGTCTCTTTCTCCCTGCTGCTCCCGCAAGTTTTCTTATGTCCCATACTTCTCTGATGATTGCTTCTTGTGCTGCTTCTAGCATCAATCTCTTTATCTCCTCTGTTTCTTTTTCCAACTAGTCCACTGGATGGTTTTCCCCCTGTAGTATGCTTTGTTTCCTCTTCTCTCCATCAATTTCCAACTTGACTTGTTGGATAAGATGCTTTTGCATTTTTACACTTCTCTTGAGGGCTTCCATCTCTTCACACAGATCAACAAGATCCATGTTATCTATTTCTTCCTCCTCTATTGTAGGTTCACATTCTACAATTATCTCTTTCTCAGCTTCCTGACTAAAAAAATTGAGCCACTCCTCTGAATGCTCTTCTCCCTCTATTGTAGATCCCAATTCTATAGTTGCCTTATGTTCATTTCCTTGGCTGAAAATTTTGAGCAGTTCCACTGAATGCTCTTCTTTCTCCATATCTTGGTAACATTGAAATGTGTGCTCTTTCTCCTCTTCACCAATCTGATCAATCTGAACTTTCATGTTATCTTCATCTCCCGTGGCATTAGTTGGACACTCTGTTTCAAACTCCATTTCTGCAGTCTCACCATTGAGTTACTTCTCAAATTCCTCCTCTGACAGACTGACTTTTGTCATCGCCTCTTATGTTGGTTCAAATCCAACTTCCTCCTGTTGCTCCCCATGATGTTACGTTCCTCCACCTATTTCAAATTTGATCTGTTGGATATGACTACTCTTCATATTTATCCTTCTCTCCAGGGATTCAAATTCCCCACACAGCTCAACAAAATCTTTGTTTTCTGCTACCTCTTCTGCTGCAAACTTCGATGTTGTAGTTATCTCCCTTTCATCTTCCTGGCTGAAAATTTTGAGCAATTCCGATGAATGTTCTCCTCTTAAAATTTGCATGCTTGTCTTCTGGAAGCCATTCTATGGGTTTGGATCATTCAACCAATCCTACAAAATCTTCAACTCTTGCTCCCATTGAGTGAGGATTTCATCTGAATTCTCCAATTTTTCTATTGGGGAAAACATCAGTGTCTTCTCCTTCTCCTCCTCTTTGAAAATCCTTGTTGGTTGTCTTTATTCTGTTTCACCTGCATCACAGACACAGTTATCTTTAAAATCATTTGGCTGCATGGCCTCCTTCTCAGATTCTTATTGCACTACCTCCTCATGTGCAACTCTTGTATTAGTCTCTATTGGACTATTTGTTAGGAATATTTGAATTCCCCCAACGATTAGAACAAACCTCTGATCCTCCTCCATTGCGATGGGAGTATTTAACTTCTCATCGTCTTCATTGACATGGTCTGCAAACCCACATGAATGTTGATCTATCAACACTCCTTTCTGATATGATCTCTCAACTGAGTTCATTTCTTCTCCCTCGCCCACCTGGCGATATGGTATTTCTCTTATACCCCGATGGAAGTATATGAGATCCAATGATCCCTCTTCATTGCCCACCTGGAAACTCAAACTTCCATCACTACCCTCCTGGAAGATTATGAGATCATCCACTGATTTCCCTCCATTGCCCACCTGGAAACTTGAAAGTTCACTTCTGCCGCCCTGACAGTTTATGAGATATCCCAATCCCATCTCATGGTCCACCTGGCAATATGAATTTCAACTACCATCTTCGTGATGGTCTAAGAGCTCCTCACTTGATCTCATATCATTTCGCACCTGGAAATTTGAAAATTCATCTCTACCCTCCTGGCAGTTTATGAGACATGTAACTAATATCCCTTCCTCATCATTGAGGGTTTCTCCTACTTCTGGCTCACAAATGAAAACCAGATCCTCCTCTATGTCATTGAGGTTTTCATCATACCTCAACCATCTCCTCACTTCTTGTTGTTGTTTTCTGGCCAACAACTTTTGGACAGGCCATTTTTCCTTCTTGTTGAGACCCCATTCATACCTCCAGCATACCTTTGTTTCCTGCTGCATATTCAATGTCAGTTGTTCCATTCTTTCTCTTATCTGAATGAGATCCTTGTCAATTTATGTTTTAATTTTATTCTGGCGGTCTGCTCCTCTTTCACCATGCTCATGGCCTTCAGTAGCCATCTTTTTTGTCTTCATCCCTCCTGGCTATCTACCATTTGCTGCACACCTTGCAGCCATATCTATACAACATAAGTACTTTGTTTTCCTTCACCTTTTGTCCACAAGTGAACTTCATCTTCTAATACCATTTGGTGTCCTCAGATTGTTTCTATTCGCCTTCTCGGCTTACCTACAATCTGTAGAAAAAATTCTTCTCTTGATACTAATTGTCGTAGCTAGACTATCTTTTGTATCTCCTTCACCTGAAATCTAAGGACAAATCAACACTCATACCTCTTGATGATATGAGACTATCTCCTTTATCCCCTTCACCTGAAATCTACAGACGGAAATTTCAGCTCCGATACCACTTGATGGTATCAGACTATATCCTTTCATCGTCCTTCTTTTGTCTGCGGTCTACAAAAAAAACTAAGCTCTAATACCACATGATGCAGTGCCCCTGCCTCAGTAGGGTCTGTTGACCTCTCGGTCTCTGGATCTTCTCAATATTTGAGCTATAACAACTCTTCGATTCTCTGTTGGAATCTTCAAGAAATATCCATAGGTCCTTTTCATGAAACTTCGCTGCGTGAAAAAACACCAGGCTGAAGTTTCTCTCACGCGACCATGGGTTGTGACCACGAGCCTAATCTAAATGGCGTTTCACAATTTCACGTGTTGGGCCTTTGCATGTGAGTCACACTGACTCTCCCGACTTCTGAAGCCCCAACCGGAGTCTAATGCATGCTAGTTCCTCCCTTATGTTCCACCAATATGACCCCTCACTATGTCCTAGGACCAAACCTTCTGAGAGTTTCGCGATTTCATGATTCGCGAAGTTGGAGGACCACCTACCTCCCTTCTCATGACATCTAAAATCTCGATATCTCCTTCCCTCGAAACAGATCAACGGTCTAGATCTCTCCTTTGATCAACGACTGTGAATAAGTTGGGATTTCATGGTTCATGAGTTTGGGAGTCTCACTTCTGTTCTCCCGATGTCCAAGATCGCGATGGCGATAGATCCACGATCTATATCTTTCCTTTGATCAATGGCGGTGATCAAGTCGATATTTTGTGGTTTGCAGCTTCGAAAGGTTGCTCACCTCTGATCTTCCGACTTCCAAATATCCACTCGTGTTAGATCGGCGGTCTACGTGCCCCATGATCCGATGCTCCAGATATCCTCCTCTCGAATCTGTATTTCGCGTGTCGGGAAGTTGGAATACTGTGCACATCCCTTCTCCCAATTGTCGATTTTGCGATTTCCTTGGATTAACGGTATAGATCCCTCCATGATCCAACGGCTACAATTGAATCACAAACTTTGATTTTGTGAGTTTGCTGACCCTGTGCACTTCTAGAATGTTAAAGTTCATGCACTTACCTCTAGCTCCAACGACTATTGGTCCTTCGCACGTAGATCCGATGAACGAGATCTATCCTCCCCTTATGTGCGCTCGTCTTGTCTGGATTATGATCTGACGGTCCATAATATTCCTTTGCTCGATCCAACGATCATTGTCGCTCCTCCTCCCAAGATTTTGCTTCTTTCCGTGACTTGGAAGGATTTCTAATTTTCCAAAGGTCTCAGTCTTTGATATTTCTATGAGTGCATCCCTTGGACTTTGTCTACACTTTTGGAAAGTGTTATTCCTCCTGAGTTTTGGGTTCCTCCTGACTTAGAAGAATTTTCTATGTGTTTCGAAGGTCTCGACCTCCGATCTTTCTCCTGCGAGCCGATTTCTCTGGATATTTCTTACTCCTGGGAACGCTTTCCCTTCTGAGATTTTTAATGTGAAACAACTTCTCTTTACGCTCCTTCCTTGTGCTATCTTTCCTAAGTTGTTTGGTTTACTCAGTCTCCTGAGGGTCTCACCCTTCTGCGTCTTTCGAAAGACTTTTTGGTGGCCTCCTGGCAACCTCTGTGCTCGAACTCATGAGATTTAACCTCTCGGGCCTCAAGGATTTTTGTCCCTTCCGCTCCTTGAAGGGAAATAAGTTCCTTCTTGGCAACATTGGCTCAAGCACTCTTTGTGGAGATTTCCAGAGTATTCGAAAACTATGTAAGTGTCTCTCCTTGACACTTCACTTCTCAGAATTCAAAATAGAGTTCTTTTGTTTACTCCTTGCACTCACTCGACGCCCACCTGGCAGAGCTCTACAGAATCCTGAACAATTCTGTCTCTTTGTGCCTTCCTCTGCACAATCTCTCCTCCAAGGTGTTCAGTAATCTGGAGGTTTCTCCCTTGATTCTGTGAATCCTTCTGGTGTGCCATCCTAATACGTTTTCCCCTGAACTTGATTCGAGATTCAGATGCACACTCCTTGTGCCGTCTACATAGTTTCTGATACTTTGTTGTGCACTCCTTGCACAGCCTAAAGAACCCAGAAACACTTCCAACAAACTCATAGATAGAGAAATCTATCTATCCCTGAAGATGAATTTTTTAACATACATCTACAACATCCATTCATAAGCACAAATGACATTCATAAACACATCAACACATAGAAAGTTCATATGCCAGAAAAACGTCTTTCTCTCTATTCAAATGAATGTTCGATTACAATATGTGCACGCTGGACTATAACATAATCTCATCTCCCTCAAGCAAACTATTTCATCTCCTATTCAACAATACTACTTTGGACGCCTCATTTAGGCCAACCATGCATCTACATGTACTAGAGGTCCTCTCGGGTTTTCTTCAACTACTCATCTACTCCCCAAAAAACAAAAAACCTAACTGCTACTCTAGTTCAATTACATTCAAGACTGAGAGTGAAACTCCCAGATATCTTGCGATCATTCAGATCGTGAACGTTTCTCTCTTCTTCACCCATCTGGTTCAAAAACAGATCTAGAGAAAATGTGAGCTTGTAGATTCCTTTTTAAATTAGAAAGGCACATTGTGGCGTTGAGTTATCCTTTTGCGTTCTCTATGCCGCTGAGTCATCCTTCCATGTGGGCTTGTCGACGATGCTCCTGCATCCTCCTCCTTCACCTCCCTCCTTTGATCAGTTCTCTTAAAGCCAAATCGACCTCCCTTCTTTGTCCTCACCATGGTCCTGTCGAGTCGATTGGTTCGACCTGCTAGGTAATTCATTGGGTTTCTCCCCCAGACCTGGCCTCTTCCTCACAACTTTCCTTGGTCATCCCACCAAATTAACCTGAGAATTCAACTCCGGAGCCACCACTTGTTCATCCACCACCGACCCAGTCTCATTAGGAAGACACATTCGTCCACTGAGAGAAACCACCGGACCATCCACACTTTTGTTCGGACTCCATCTCCAACACAAAGTTTCAAGACAACCTTGCAATTCTACAAGATATGGTGTTCGATGTCCATGACGAGGTGGACGACATACAGCTCCGTCTGGAAATTCTAGACAAGAAAGGGACACAAATTATGCAAATGTTATCCTTTCTACAAGGCACTTGATGCTCCCTAGACGAGGCACCTAGTGCACTAGCGGCCTCAACGGTGGTCTTGGTTTCATCTCTCCAAATGCCAACAACAGACAACTCATTGTTGATCTTGGTTTTGACTCTCTTGGTTTCGACTCTCTTGGATTCGAATTCCAGTGCAACATCCAGGTGGAGTTGGAAAATTGTCGTCGCAAAGAGATTTCCGAGGGCACATTCTTGCTCTCGCTGCTTCCGCGGAAGATTGAACGTGGGGAGGCGACGGAGTTGGAGAATTTGGGTTGTAGTCCAGGATGCGCAGCGGCCACAAGCAGCAATGTCACCATAAGTACCGTGAGAGAAACAATGTCGCCATAAGTACCATGAGAGAAGCAACCACCAGAACAGACGCATTGGTTTTGGTAGACAACGGCATCACCATTTTCACTTCTATGGTTATGGGAGCGTTAAATAGTGATTCTTTGGCGGACTGATTGATTGGCCGATAATGGACTGTTCATAAATTTGGGAGATAATTAGATATATGGACGATTTGTAATTTTGAAATAATTTCATGCATTAGGGATCGTCTATTAATACGTCATGGAGAGTGGAGGGGAGGAGTGGAGACAGAATTTTGAACGCAATTCTAGGATGGACCACGGGAGCGTCTTACTTCGTAGTGTACACGACATATGGACCACGGGAGCATCTTACTTCGTAGTGTACACGGGATATGGACCACGGGAGCGTCTTGAAGATTGTATACTTAAATATCATAAATCTTAGATTTAACAAGAATAATCCATAATTTATTAAAAAAAGAAAATAGAAAATAGGTTTCTATTTTTTTTCTAAGTTAGGAATTATATTAAAACAAACATAAACCCAAAAGACTGGCCGTTTGCTAAGACCAAAAATTCCTAAATCTGAGTGGTCGCCCTAAACATGAGTGGTCGCGCAGGGCAAAAAACTTGTGAACTAAACTAACTGAAAACATAGAAAACAGGAAGCGTGAGGCAGAAGGAATTATCCAATGACAGGGTCGAGCCTTTGCTCCAAGCCTAACGCACATGCCTGGTGTCTCTGTCGAGCTTATATCTGTACGAGATAGCCTGCCTGAGGTCCTGAAGGAATGCCATTAGAAGGTCCACACTGCGCCATCGCTCTATTTCATTGTGTTGCATCTCGTTGATGACGACCTAGATGTGCTCGATTCCTCACTCAATGGCATCTGAGGATTCCTCGAAAGAATCCTTTTCTGTGCAGAAGGAGCACGTTTAAGAGAGCAGAGGTGGATGTGGAGAGTCACAAGAGGAAGTGGCGTAGTCGCTCCCTCTGCCTCGACAAAGGCCTCTTCACTGACCTCTCGGTCTTAAGGATTGTTCTAATTTTACCCTTGAGCTGGAGTGGCTCCTTCGATTCTCCATTGGAATCTCTATAAAAATTGACCCATAGGTCTTTTCTGCTCCTCGCAGCCTCTAGGCCCGATCTCTGTTCTCTCCACGACAGGAAAATAAAAATTCAGGATTCGGGTTTCACAATCCCCGATGTCGCAAACCTTTTGTTTCCCGATTTCCCGATCTTCGATATCTTGAGGTGCTTCAACTTCCGCTAGTCCCCCGGGCTAGAATTTTGAGTCCATACGACCTCTCTTTATATGACCACAGTCCTATCTCCTTATCGGGATTTCAGGGTTTTTGATGTCGAAATGTATGTGACCTGTTGTCCTTCGTATCCCCGATTCTTCGAATCTCTATATGACGTCACTAGGAACCCCTTCTTGACGTAGCCACGATCAACGGCCGTGATCATCTACTAAACCAACGGCTCCAGGTCTCCCTCAGGACTTCGCGACTTCAAATGCCGAAACGCATTTGTCTTCGATTTCCCCGATCTCTCGAATTCTGATTTCCCGATATGACTCTTCCCTTTCGGGATTTTCCCTGAAAGTCGGGATTGTTGCCATGCATCCTCAAAGATGGGCGGCTCAGGTCTGCTTCCGGGTTTTCACCATGGAGATTCCCGATTCCCCGTTATGACAAGATGATGTCAGCTGGGCCCCATAACCGAGCTTTCCCCCTTTCGGGATTTTGGACTTCGCAATTCCAAAACGCAAGTGTTTCCTGTCTTCAAGATCCGCGAAACGCCGAACCCCGTCTTCTTCAGATTTTCGACACGCGTCCCAAATGGATGGACAGTCCTGATTAAATTTCAGACTTCACCAAATGCAAAGTCAAAAATACTTACCTCTGTAAACCCTAGTGTCCGGATCTACGAATTGGATGATCGCGCGATACCTGTCCTTCCTTAGATCAATGGTTGCAATTCTTTCGCTGATTCGGGACTCATAAAGTCTCAAACTCTTGGTCTCTAGACTTCCGATATGCCGATGGTTCTCGTTTACTTCCACGTGTCCCAATAGATGGATGGTTATGATTTATATCGAGGTTTTCACTATGGATTTACCCGATCTCCTGTCCATGGGATTTCTGATATCGCGAACTCCGACACCTCGATATCCCGATACCTTCCGGGACCTTCTCTCAGCTTGAGAGGGTTTAAAACCTATGCAACTCCTGTTAGATCGAACGGTTGATGGGTAAATACGTGAGGATCCAACGACTCATGATCTCCTGAGCTTGAACTCCAGACGCAGCTGTAACCTCCTCGCTCCTTTATCAAATCGGACAGCTGGCGGGATTTCGCTAATCCTCTACACAGGATTCTGACCGTCTGTTTCCTCCTCCCAATGATTTCTACGAAGTGAATCAAGGATTCTTCCCTAGATTTATCCACTTGTGACATAGAACTCCCGATGCCTTTTAATCACTCAAATGCACCAACCTCTTGTACTTCCTTCAATGGTTTCAAAGGCTTTATCCTTGTTGAGCTCTCTTACGACTTCAAGCCTCAAAGAAGATCCTTGCACGCACTCCTTGCGGCAACCTCCAGACACTTGAAGTGTTGAATGCCCTTCGACCTTGCGCACGCTCTGCAGTAACGGTCTCTCAATACCTTACTCAGGTTCGAAATTCTGAGTTCTTCCTTGGCCTTCCCACTACTTGCATGGCTCTTGTGCCTGACTGCACCTCTGTGTGAATATGAGAACAAACGCTATCTCTCCTGAGCTTTCAGAGACGAACCTCTGAACCTTTTGTCAACGCACTCCTTGCGGACAATTCAACTGCACTCCTTGCAGGAACTCTTGCTCAGATAGAGAAACACTTGAAATTCATTTCATTATCCCTTCCTCTCAGATTTCAAACATTTAACTAGAAATCATTCATACATAGCATAAAAGCAGTTGCATGACAGAAAGAGTAAAACATTCATGAACACAACATTTAAAGATGCATACACATAGAAGATATGAACACCATGATTCTAAATCACAACTTCTTTTTATTAATTCAAAGCTTCTGTACATGGAGTCTTCTACACAGCTCTCTTATTCTCTTCTATGCTCTCCTCTGATGCTTTCTCCTTCTCTTCTATTCTATGTTACAATTACACAATGAGGGTGTCTATATCCGTTTTCCCTCCACTCCTAAAACTATCTAATCAGAGAATTCAATGCTACCTACTGACATAAATTCTTTCTACCTACTATGGATGAGAGCGGATCGCTCAAGGTCCTTTACAATATATAAGTACGCCTTTTCTTAACTATCACATTTAAGTTTGGCGCATCCAAATCTTCAAAAGTTTTAAACAATTTATCATGTGCTCAAAATGTGTTGCGCTTGTCCCATGCTCGCTTGATGATGACGATGCTCCTACATCATACTCCCTCACTTGAAAATTTTCATGGGCTCCTTTCCATGAGCTCTCACATGGTTTGCCCATGGTTCTGAATCTCTGCTTCATTCTCCCAGCTGGCATCTTCAACTGGATGTCCTTTCCACTTGACCAAGTATTCAAAGTATCGTTTCCTCCTGGTCTGCTGGCCAACTCTTTTGTCTAGTATGCTTTCCATCTGTGGCTTTTTTGCAACTGGCATCTGCTTTTGCCACTGAACCTCTAACTATTCATCGTTTGTTCCTGCTTCCTTATCTTTGTATGGGTACAAATATGAGACATTGAATATCGGAGAAATTCTGATCCCATCGGGTAATTCAATCTCATAAGCATTTTCCCCAAATTTCCTCAAGATCTTACATGGCCTGATTTTATTCATCTTCAATTTATTATATGTTCCTCTCGGGAACCTTTCATTTCTCAGGTGTGCCAGAATAAAATCACCAACTTCAAATTGAAGTTGTCTCCTGTGTTGTTCTGCCCTTCGTTTATATTCCTGGCTTGAATTCTGTAAACGCTCCTTCACCTGGCTGTGAAGTTCCTTCATCGCTTCTGCAAAATCTTCTGCACTAGCACTCCTAGTCGCGTTCTGTTCTGAATCTCTCAATTTAGAAATTCCCCTTGGTTGCATGTCGTAGACAATCTGAAATAGACTCTGCCCTGTACTTCTGTTGATTGAATCATTATAAGCAAACTCCGCCTGTGGTAATATGTTGTCCCACTGGTTGTGGTGTTCTGTCACCAGACTTCTCAGCAAGTCTCCCAGACTTTTGTTTACCACTTCTCTCTGTCCATCCATCTGAGGATGATAAGATGAATTGAATGAAAAGTTAGTTCCTAGCTTCTTCCATAAGGTCCTCCAGAAGTGTCCAACGAACTTAGTGTCTCGATCCGAAACTATGCTCCTTGGTAAGCCATGAAGTCGAATGACTTCTTTGAAAAACAAATTCGCAATGTGAGTTGCGTCACTAGTTTTCTGACATGGAATGAAGTTTGCTATTTTGGAAAATGTATCCACCACCACAAAGATTGAGTCAAATCCTCTTTGTGTTTTTGACAAACCCAATATAAAATCCATGCTGATTGCATCCCACGACCTCTCAGGTATGGGCAATGGTTGATAAAATCCTGCATTCTGTCTCTTTCCTTTCGAATGCTGAAAAATTCTGCATTTATCTACAAATCTCTTGACATTTGCTCGCATTCGTGGCCAAAAATATGACTCATTCAACTTTGTGAACGTTTTTTCGTGACCAAAGTGTCCTGCTAATCCTCCACTATGTTTCTCCTTTAGCAGGTTCTCACTCATGGAGCATTTTGGAATACAAAGCTGATTACTTTTAAACAGTAATCCTTCCTGGATCATGTATTCTATCCATTGGCTTCTATCTCTGAGAATTGGACTCTCAGCTGCTTCATATGCCTCATTAAATTCTGGATCATCTCTGTACATGTCCCTGAGGTCATCAAAACCCAGTGTTTTAACTCTGAACTCTTGCAACAACAAACATTTCCTGCTCAAAGCATCAACAAATTTGTTAGCAGTTCTAGAAATATGTTTAATTACAAAAGTGAAATTTTGCATATATTCAACCCATTTAACATGTCTCTGATTCAACTTTTCCTATTGAGTCACAAACTGTAGTGCATGATTGTCACTATATAATACAAACTCTTTGGGAATCAAGTAATGCCTCCATTTCTTCAATGCCTGGATGATAGCATAGAACTCCATGTCATACGTGGAGTACTTCACCTTTGCTTCATTTAGCTTCTCACTGAAGTATGCTATCAGCCTATCCTCTTGACTCAGGACTACCCCTATGGAAAATCCACTTGCATCACATTTCACCTGAAATGTCCCTTTGAAATCTGGTAACACTAGAATTGGTTGCTCCGTGATCTTCCTCTTCAACAAGTTAAAACTCTTTTTAGCCTCTTCTGTCCAGTGAAACGATTTGTGTCTTTTCTTCACTGTGTCCATCATCGGTGCACTAATTCTACTGAAATTCCTGATGAACTTTCGGTAGAAACTAGCTAATCCGTGAAATATTCTCACCTCAAATATGTTCTTCGATGATGGCCAATTCTTGATCACTTCCACCTTATCTGGATCCATCCTTAATTTGTTTGCAGAAATAACAAGTCCCAAATAAATGAGCTATGTCTTCATGAATGAGGATTTCTTCATGTTTATAAGCAACTTCTCTTGCTGTAATCTCTGCATCACTGTAGCCAAATGCTTCATATGCTCTGCCTTTGTTTTACTGAAAATCAGTATGTCATCCAGATACACAATGACAAATTTCTCTATGAATTCTTTCAGGACTTCGTTCATCAACCTCTTTAAGGTACTTGGCGCATTTGTTAAGACAAACGACATAACAAACCATTCATACAACCCTTCATTAGTCTTGAAGGCTGCTTTCCATTCATCACCTTCCCTCATACGAATCTGGTGATAACCACTTTTCAAATAAATCTTTGAAAAATATTTTGCTCCACTTAAGCAATCCATCAAATCATCCATCCTTGGTAATGGAAATCTATACCGGATGGTTATCTTGTTAATTGCTCTTGAAACAATACACATCCTCTAGCCTCCATCTTTCTTTCGACTGAGTATTGTTGGAACAACACATGGGCTCTAGCTTTCTCTAACCAACCCTTTTTCCAATAAATCCTAGACTTGCCTTTTGACCTCTTCATTATCTTGCGGCGTTAGTCTGTACGCGGCTTTATTTGGAAAACTGGCTCCAAGTATGAGATCAATATGATGACTCACACTTCTAATTGGTGGTAACAAACGAGGTAGTTCGTCCACTATTATGTCAGCGAACTCTTCCAATAGTTCCTGAACCTCTTCTGGTAAATTGTCCACTCTTGTGCTGGTCAAAACAATTCTTGGTTTCCTGACCACAATGAACTGCGGTTCTGCCTTCTTATTAACCTCGGTAAGGAGTTCCTTCCCACTCATGAGAAGTACAGTGTTACTTACTTCAGGTTTCACTTCCTTATCTTTGATTGGAAGCAACATATGAGTTCTCCCATTCTTTTCTAGGGTGTATGTGTTCATCCTCCCATCATGAAT
>ML814558.1:13717-32396 GCA_009831015.1 Picea engelmannii | reverse complement strand
GGCTATACAACCTTAACTCGAGGTGACTTTGATAACTGTATAACTGCTAGTTTTAAGTATCTTGTGCAAGTTTCCTTGTATGTTTCTTCTAGGTATGAAAATATATTTAACTGTATAACTACTTGTCTCTCTTCTTCACCCATCTATTCAAAAATGGATCTACAGAAAACCCCAGCTTGTAGATTCCTTTTTAAATTAGAAAGGTGTTGAGCTATCCTTTCGCATGTGCTATGGCACTGAGTCGTCCTTCCATGTGGGCTTTCCGACGATGCTCCTGCATCATACTCCACAGTTAGGAAAATCATTAGCTACTGCTCATGGCTCCCTCTGCTATGTTTTTTAGGTTCTCCAGGATCCCATACTTTCTCTTGGATTTGTTTATCTGCTCCTTTTCCTTACTATCTCTTTCTCCCTGCTGCTCCCGTGGGTTTTCTTATGTCCCATACTTCATTGATGACTGCTTCTTATGTTGCTGCTAGCATCAATCTCTTTATCTCCTCTGTTTCTTTTTCCATCTAGTCCACGGGATGGTTTCCCCCCTGTAGTATGATCTGTTGCCTCTTCTCTCCATCAATTTCCAAAATGACTTGTTGGATAAGATGCTTTTGCATTTTTACCCTTCTCTCAAGGGCTTCCATCTCTTCACATAGATCAACAAGATCCATGTTATCTATTTCTTCCTCCTCTGTTGTAGGTTCACATTCTACAGTTATCTCTTTCTCAGCTTCCTGACTAAAAAAATTGAGCCATTCCTCTGAATTCTCTTCTCCCTCTATTGTAGATCCCAATTCTACAGTTGCCTTATGTTCATCTCCCTGGATGAAAATTTTGAGCAGTTCCACCGAATGCTCTTCTTTCTCCATCTCTTGGGAACACTGAAATGTGTGCTCTTTCTCCTCTTCAATAATATGATCAATCTGAACTTTCATGTTATCTTCATCTCCTGTGGCATTATTTGGACACTCTGTTGCAAACTCCGCTTCTACAATCTCACCATTGAGTTACTTCTTAACTTCCTCCTCTAATAGACTGACTTTTTTCATCGCCTCTTGTGTTGGTACAACTCCAACTTCCTCCTGTTGCTCCCCAGGATGGTACGTTCCTCCACCTATTTCAAATTTGATCTGTTGGATATGACTACTCTTCATATTTATCCTGCTCTCCAGGGATTCAAATTCCTCACACAACTCAACAAAATATTTGTTTTCTGTTTCCTCTTCTGCCGCAAACTCCGATGCTATAGTTATCTCCCTTTCATCTTCCTCGCTGAAAATTTTGAGCAATTCTGCTGAATGTTCTCCTCCTAAAATCTGTATGACTGTCTCCTGGCAGCCATCCTATGGGTTTGGATCATTCAACCAATCCTACAACATCTTCATCTCTTGCTCCCATTAAGTGAGTATTTCATCTGAATTCTCCAATTTTCCTATTGGGGCAAACATCAGTGTCTTCTCCTTCTCCTCCTGTTTGAAAATCCTTGTTGGTTGTCTTTATTCTATTGCACCTACATCACATACAGAGTTATCTTTAAAAGCATTTGGCCGCATGGCCTCCTTCTCAGATTCTTGTTGCACAACCTCCTCATGTGAAACTCTTGTATTAGTCTCTGTTGGACTATTTGGCAGGAATATTTGAATTCCCCCAATGATTAGAACACACCTCTGAACCTCCTCCGCTAAGATGGGAGTATTTAACTTCTCATCGTCTTCATTGACATGGTCTGTACACCCACATGAATGTTCATCTATCAACACTCTTTCTTGATATGAACTCTCAACTGAGTTCATTTCTTCTCCCTCGCCCACCTTGCGATATGGTATTTCTCTTCTGCCCCCATGGAAGTCTATGAGATTCAATGATCCCTCTTCATTGCCCACCTGGAAACTCGAACTTCCATCACTACCCTCCTGGAATTTTATGAGATCATCCACTGATCTCCCTCCATTTCCCACCTGGAAACTTGAAAGTTCACTTCTGCCCCACTGACAGTTTATGAGATATCCCAATCCCATCTCACGGTCCACCTGGAAATATGAATTTCAACTACCATCTTCATGATGGTCTAAGAGATCCTCACTTGATCTCATATCATTGCTCACCTGGAAATTTGAAAATTCATCTCTACCCTCTTGGAAGTTTATGAGACCTGTAACTGATCTCCCTTCCTCATCACTGAGGGTTTCTCCTACTTCTGGCTCACAAATGCAAACCAACTCCTCCTCTATGTCATTGAGGCTTTCGTCATACCTCAGCCATCTCCTCACTACTTGTTTTTGTTTTCTGGCCAACAACTTTTGGACATACCATTTTTCTTTCTTGTTGAGACCCCATTCGTACCTCCAGAGTACATTTGTTTCCTGTTGCATCTTCATTGTCATTTGTTCCATTCTTTCTCTTATCTGAATGAGATCCTTGTCAATTTATGTTTTAATTTTCTTCTGGTAGTTTTCTCCTCTTTCACCATGCTCATGGCCTTCAGTAGCCATCTTTTCTCTCTTCAACCCTCCTGGCTATCTACCATTTGCTGCACACCTTGCAACCATATCTACAGAGAATAAGTACTTTGTCTTCCTTCACCTTTTGTCCACAAGTGAACTTCATCTTCTGATACAATTTGGTGTCCTCAGATTGTCTCTATTCTCCTTCTCGCCTTACTTACAATCTGTAGAAAAAATTCTTCTCTTGATACTAATTGTCGTAGCCAGACTATATTTTGTATCTCCTTCGCCTGAAATCTTCAGACAAATCAACACTCATACCCCTTGATGATATGAGACTATCTCCTTTATCCGCTTCACCTGAATTCTATAGACGGAAATTTTAGCTTCGATACCACTTGATGGTATCAGACTATATCCTTTCACCATCCTTTTTTTGTCTGCGGTATGCAAACAAAACTAAGCTATAATAACACATGATGGAGTGCCCCTACCTCAGCAGTGTTTGTTGAGCTCCCGGTCTCTAGATCTTCTCAATATGTGAGCTAGAACAACTCTTCGATTCCCTGTTGGAATCTTCAAGAAATATCCACATGTCCTTTTCACGAAACTCCACCGGGTGAAAAAACACCAGGCCCAAGTTTCTCTCACGTGACCATGGGTTGTGACCATGAGCCTAATCCAAATGGCGTTTCACGATTTCACGTGTTGGGCCTTTGCATGTGAGTCACACTGACTCTCTCGACATCTGAAACCCCAACCGGAGTCTAATGCATGCTATCTCCTCCCTTATGTTCCACCAATATGACCCCTCACTATGTCCCGGGGACAAACCGTCCGAGAGTTTTGTGATTTCACGATTCGCGAAGTTGGATGACAACCTACCTCCCTTCTCATGACATCTAAAATCTCGATATCTCCTTCCCTCGAAACAGATCAACGGTCCAGATCTCTCCTTTGATCAATGGATGTGATCAAGTTGGGATTTCACGGTTCATGACTTTGGGAGTCTCCTTACTTCCGTTCTCCTGATATCCAATATTGCGATGGCGATAGATCCAAGATCTATATATTTCCTTTGATCAATGGCGGTGATCAATTCGAGACTTCGTGGTTCATGACTTCGAAATGTTGCTCACCTCTGATCTTCTAAATTCCAAAATTTCACTCGTGTTAGATCGACGGTCTACGTGCCCCATGATCCGACAATCCAGATCTCCTCCCTCTCGAATCTGTATTTCGCATGTCGGGAAGTTGGAATACTGTGAACATCCCTTCTCCCAATTGTCAATTTTGCTATTTCCTTGGATTAACGGTATAGATCCCTCCATGATCCAATGGCTGCGATTGAATTGCAAACTTTGATTTTGTGAGTTTGCTGACCCTGTGCACTTCCAAAACGTTAAAGTTCGTGCACTTACCTCTAGATTCAATGGCTATTGGTCCTTCATGCGTAGATCCGATGAACGAGATCTATCCTCCCCTTATGTGCACTCGTCTTGTCTGGATTATGATCTGATGGTCCATAATCTTCCTTTGCTCGATCCAACGATCATTGTCGCTCCTCCTCCCAAGATTTTGCTTCTTTCCGTGACTTGGAAGGATTTCTAATTTTCCAAAGGGCTCAGTCTTCGATCTTTCTATGAGTCCATCGCTTGGAATTTGTATACACTTTTGGAAAGTGTTATTCCTCTTGACTTAGAAGAATTTTCTATGTGTTTCGAAGGTCTCGGCCTTCGATCTTTCTCCTGCGAGCCGACTGCTCTGGATATTTATTACTCTTGGGAACGCTTTCCCTTCTGAGATTTTGAATGTGAAGCAAGTTCTCTGTACGCTCCTTCCTTGTGCTATCTTTCCTAATTTATTTGCTTTACTCAGTCTCTTGAGGGTCTCACCCTTCTGCATCTTTCAAAAGACTTTTTGGTGGCCTCCTGGCAACCTCTGCGCTTGACCTCATGAGATTTAACCTCTCGGGCCTCAAGGATTTTTGTCCCTTCCGCTCCTTGAAGGGAAATAAGTTCCTTCTTGGCAACATTGGCTCAAGCACTCTTTGTGGAGCTTTCTAGAGTATTCAAAAAATCTGTAAGTGTCTCTACTTGACACTTATCTTCTCAGAATTCAAAACAGAGTTCTTTTGTTTACTCCTTGCACTCACTCGACGCCCACCTGGCAGAGCTCTACAAAATCCTCAACAATTTTGTCTCTTTGTGCCTTCCTCTGCACAGTCTCTCCTCCAAGGTGTTCAGTAATCTTGAGGTTTCTTCCTTGAGTCTGTGAATCCTTCTGGTGTGCCATCCTAATACGTTTTCCCCTTAACTTGATTCGAGATTCAGATGCACACTCCTTGTGCCGGCTACAGAGTTTCTGATACTCCGTTGTGCACTCCTTGCACAGCCTAAACAACCTAGAAACAATTCCATCAAACTCATAGATAGAGAAATCTATCTATCCCTGAAGATGAATATTTTAACATACATCTACAACATCCATTCATAAGCACAAATGACATTCATAAACACATCAACACATATAGAAAGTTCATATGCCAGAAAAACGTCTTTCTCTCTATTCAAATGAATGTTCGATTACAATATGTGCAGGCTGGATTATAACATAGTCTCATCTCCCTCAAGCAAACTATTTCATCTCCTATTTAACAATACTACTTTGGACGCCTCATTTGGGCCAACCATGCATCTACATCTACTAGAGGTCCTCTCAGGTTTTCTTCGACTACTCATCTACTCCCCAAAAGACAAAAAAACTAACTCCTACTCTAGTTCAGTTACATTCAAGACTGAGAGTGAAACTCCTAGATATCTTGTGATCATTCAGATCCCGAGCGTTTCGCTCTTCTTCATCCATCCGTTCAAAAATGGATCTAGAGAAAACACGAGCTTGTAGATTCCTTTTTAAATTAGAAAGGCACACTATGGCACTGAGTTATCCTTTTGCATTCGCTATGGCGTTGAGTCATCCTTCCACATGGGCTTGTCAGCGATGCTCCTGCATCCTCCTCCTTCACCTCCCTCTTCTGATCAGTTCTCTTAAAGCCAAATCGACCTCCCTTCTTTGTCCTCGCCATGGTCCTGTTGAGTCGATTGGTTCAACCTCCTAGGTAATTCATTGGGATTCTCCCCCAGACGTCGCCTCTTCCTCACAACTTTCCTTGGTCCTCCCACCAAATTAACCTGAGAATTCAACTCCGGAGCCACCACTTGTGCATCCACCACCGACCCAGTCTCATTAGCAAGACACCTTCATCCACCGAGAGAAACCACCGGACAATACACAGTTTTGTTCGGACTGCGTCTCTAGCACAAAGTTTCAAGACAACCTTGTAATTCAGCAAGACCTAGTGTTCGATGTCCATGAGGAGGTGGATGACATATGACTCCGTCTGGAAATTCTGGACAAGAAAGGGACACAAATTCTGCAAATGTTATCCTTTCTACAAGGCACTTGATGCTCCCTAGACCAGGCGCCTAGTGCACAAGCGACCTCAATGGTGGTCTTGGTTTCATCTCTCCAAATGCCAACAACAGACAACTCATCGGTGGTCTTGGTTTCAACTCTCTTGGCTTCGACTTTCCACGGGGCGATTATGTTCCATATGATTAAAACTGAGGTATGTTTTGGTTTTGGAGGTAGTGGATGAATTTGTTTCCCTCTGGGGCAATTTAGCATTCATAGTCCTCGGACACTCATGACGCTAATGTAATTTTGTTTTTGAAAGGTAATTTATGCATACTTACTTAAAAAAATAATAATAGAGTTATTCTAGTAATTTGAGAATTGTATGGACAATTCGAAACCAATAATTTCATAGTGGTTCTATATAAAACATGCTACTCTAGTTGTATTTATCCATATCAAAATGGTGCTTGTATTTCACAACTCATTGTTTCATGTAAACTTATTATGCTCACTAGTTTTCCTAAACCCATATAAAAATGGTCCTTGTGTTTGATAACTCATTGTTTCACCAAGACTTGTTATTCTCGTCATTTTGTCCAAACTAATGCAACCGTGCAATTAGTTGTTATGAACCAAAAACATCCTTGTAGATATTAAATATGATTCATTGTGGTGTAGTGTCTTTTGAGGTACTCAAGTAAATTATCAATTGAGTACCAATAATGACATAGTGGTTCTATATAATAAAATTTACTTCTAAATAACATGGGAAAAAGATTTTAAACTTATAAGCAAAAGATAGTGATCATCTAGATTACTAAAGAAATTTTCATTTTTGATCATCTAATTTTGTCATGGAGTTTATTAAATATCAATGTTGTCATAGGTCAGATCACATCAATAACCATGGGAAAATTGATGTTGTCATAGGTCAGATCACATCAATAACCATGGGAAAATTTATCGATATGTTTACCTTTAAATAAAGATGTTATTGCATACAATAATTTCTTGAATTAAACATTTTGAGTGGCTAAATTGGAGAAAGATAAGTCAAACTAATTATTCATTTGTAAATAGTTCATAAGACATGAAAATCTTTTGTATTATCCATCAAACAAAATAAATTATTCTGTATATACGTCATTATCCATCAAACAAAATGACTTATTCCTCATACACCCCATTCTCGTTTACAATGAGATAAATGATGTTTTTATAACATGATTGAAACAAATATTTACAACCTAATAAATTCAATATGTAAGTAATTCAATAAAATCTAAGTAAAGTTGCAAAAAATTATAGGTGACCATTTTTTATAAACTTGGAATTCCTTGTTCCATAAATTCTTTGTTTCCGATAACTTTAAAAGATTTATATATATATTATAATTCTTTTAAACAAGAGTGAATGTTTTATACAATTTGCTAAAGAATACGCTTGCATGAAAATATATATTCATGTTTATTCATATGAATGAAAAATTTCAAATCCTGTTACGATTACGTGTGGTAGAGAATACGTTTTGCATGAAAAACGTAGAATTATGTACTGTAAACCTAAACCTAGAATGTGTTGTGTCGGAAGGTTTTACCCTTGAGCCAGAGTGGCTCCTTCGATTCTCCACTGGAATCTCTATAAAAATTGACCCACAGGTCTTTTCTGCTCCTCGTAGCCTCTAGGCCCGATCGCTATTCTCTCCACGACACGAAAATAAAAATTCAGGATTCAGGGTTTCACAATCCCCGATGTCGCAAACCTTTTGTTTCCCGAATTCCCGATCTACGATATCTCGAGGTGCTTCAACTTCCGCTAGTCCCCTAGAGTATACTTTTGATTCCATACGACCTCCCTTTATACGACCACAGTCCTATCTCCTTATCAGGATTTCGGGGTTTTTGATGTCGAAATGTATGTGACCTGTTGTCCTCTGGATCCCCGATTCTTCGGATCTCTATATGACGTCAATAGAAACCCCTTCTTGACATAGCCACGATCAACGGTTGTGATCATCTACTAAACCAATGACTCCAGGTCTCCCTCGAGACTTCATGACTTCAAATTCCGAAATGCATTTGTCTTCGATTTCCCCGATCTCTTGAATTCCCATTTCTCGATATGACTCTCCCCTTTTGGGATTTTCCCCGAAAGTCGGGATTGTTGCCACGCGTCCTCAAATATGGGCGGCTCAGGTCTACTTCAGGGTTTTCACCATGGATATTCCCGATTCCCCGTTATGACAAGATGACGTCAGCTGGGCCCCATAACAGATCTTTCCCCCTTTCAGGATTTTGGACTTCGCAATTCCAAAACGCAAGTGTTTCCTGTCTTCAAGATCCGCGAAATGCCGAACCCCGTCTTCTTCATATTTTCGACACGCATCCCAAATGAATGGACGGTCCTGATTAAATCTCAGACTTCGCCAAATGCAAAGTCAAAAATACTTACCTCTGTAAACCCCGGTGTCCGGATCTCCGAACTGGATGATCGCGCGATACGTGTCCTTCCTTAGATCAACGGTTGCGATTCTTTCGTTGATTCGGGACTCATAAAGTCTCGAACTCTTGGTTTCTATACTTCCGATATGCCGATGGTTCTCGATTCCTTCCACGTGTCCCAATAGATGGATGGTTATGATTTATATCGGGGTTTTCACTATGGATTTACCCTATCTCCTGTACACGGGATTTTCGATATCATGAACTCCGACACCTCGATATCCCGATACCTTCCGGGACCTTCGCTCAGCTTGAGAGGGTTTAAACCCTGTGAAACTCTTGTTAGATCGGACGGTTTATGGGTAAATACATGAGGATCCAACGACTCACGATCTCCTGAGCTTGAACTCCAGATGCAGCTGTAACCTCCTCGCTCCTTTATCAGATCGGACGGTTGGCGGGATTTCGCTAATCCTCTACACAGGATTCTGACCGTCTGTTTCTTCCTCCCAATGATTGCTATGAAGTGAATCAAGGATTCTTCCCCGGATTTATCCACTTGTGACATAGAACTCCCGATGCCTTTTAATCACTCAAATGCACCAACCTCTTGTACTGCCTTCAATGGTTTCAAAGGATTTATCCTTCCTGAGCTCTCTTACGACTTCGAGCCTCAAAGAAGATCCTTGCACGCACTCCTTGCGGCAACCTCCAAACACTTGAAGTGTTGAATGCCCTTCGACCTTGCGCACGCTCTGTAGTAACGGTCTCTCAATACCTTACTCAGGTTCGAAATTCTGAGTTCTTCCTTGGCCTGCCCACTACTTGCATGGCTCCTGTGCCTGACTGCACCTCTGTGTGAATATGACAACAAACGCTATCTCTCCTGAGCTTTCAGAGAAGAACCTATGAACCTTTTTTCAACGCACTCCTTGCGGACAATTCAACTGCACTCCTTGCCGGAACTCTTGCTCAGATAGAGAAACAATTGAAACTCATTTCATTATCCCTTCCTCTCAGATTTCAAACAATTAACTAGAAATCATTCATACATAGCATAAAAGCAGTTGCATGACAGAAAGAGTAAAACATTCATGAACACAACATTTAAAGATGCATACACAGAGAAGATATGAACACCATGAGTCTGAATCACAACTTCTTTTTATTAATTCAAAACTTCTGTAGATGGAGTCTGCTACACAGCTCTCTTATTCTCTTGTATGTTCTCCTCTGATGCTTTCTCCTTCTCTTCTATTCTATGTTACAATTACACAATGAGGGTGTCTATATCCGTTTTCCCTTCACTCCTAAAACTATCTAATCAGAGAATTCAAAGCTACCTACTAACATAAATGCTTTCTACCTACTATGGACGAGAGCAGATCACTCAAGGTCCTTTACAATATATAAGTACGCCTCTCCTTAACTATCACATTTAAGTTTGGCGCATCCAAATCTTCAAAAGTTTTAGACAATTTATCATGAGCTCAAAATGTGTTGTGCTTGTCCCACGCTCGCTTGACGATGACGATGCTCCTGCATCATACTCCCTCGCTTGAAAATTTTCATGGGCTCCTTTCCATGAGCTCTCGCACGGTCTTCCCATGCTTCTGAATCTCTGCTTCATTCTCCCAGCTGGCATCTTCAACTGAATGTCCTTTCCACTTGACCAAGTATTCAAAGTATCGTTTCCTCCTGGTCTGCTGGCCAACTCTTTTGTCTAGTATGCTTTCCATCTGTGGCTTTTCTGCAACTCGCATCTGCTTTTGCCACTGAACCTCTGAATATTCATCGTTTGTTCCTGCTTCATCAGCTTTGTATGGGTACAAATATGAGACATTGAATATCAGAGAAATTCCGATCCCATCGGGTAATTCAATCTCATAAGCATTTTCCCCAAATTTCCTCAAGATCTTACATGGTCCAATTTTCTTCATCTTCAATTTATTATATGTTCCTCTCGGGAACCTTTCCTTTCTCAGGTGTGCCAGAATCAAATCACCAAATTCAAATTGAAGTTGTCTCCTGTGTTGATATTCCCTTCGTTTATATTCCTAGCTTGAATTTTGTAAACGCTCCTTCACCTGGCTCTGAAGTTCCTTCATCGCTTCTGCAAAATCTTCTGCACTAGCACTCCTAGTCGCTTTCTGTTCTGAATCTCTCAATTCAGAAATTCCCCTTGGCTGCATGCTGTAGACAATCTAAAATAGAATCTGCCCTGTACTTCTGTTGATTGAATCATTATAAGCAAACTTCGCCTGTGGTAATATGTTGTCCCACTGGTTGTGGTGTTCTGTCACCAGACTTCTCAACAAGTCTCCCAGAATTTTGTTTACCACTTCTCTATGTCCATCCATCTGAGGATGATAAGTTGAACTGAATGAAAAGTTAGTTCCTATCTTTTTCCATAAGGTCCTCTAGAAGTGTCCCATGAACTTAGTGTCTCGATCCGAAACTATGCTCCTTGGTAAGCCATGAAGTCGAATGACTTCTTTGAAAAACAAATTCGCAATGTGAGTTGCGTCACTAGTTTTCTGACATGGAATGAAGTGTGCCATTTTGGAAAATCTATCCACCACCACAAAGAGTGAGTCAAATCCTCTTTTTGTTTTTGGCAAACCCAATATAAAATCCATTCTGATTGCATCCCACGACCTCTCAGATATGGGCAATGGTTGATAAAATCCTGCATTCTGTCGCTTTCCTTTCGAATGCTGACAAATTTTGCATTTATCTACAAATCTCTTGACATCTGCTTGCATTCAAGGCCAAAAATATGACTCATTCAACTTTGCGAACGTTTTTTTGTGACCAAAGTGTCTTGCTAATCCTCCACTATGTTTCTCCTTCAGCAGGTTCTCCCTCATGGAGCATTTTGGAATACAAAGCTGATTACTTTTAAACAATAATCCTTCCTGGATCATGTATTCTATCCATTGGCTTCTATCTCTGAGAATTGGACTCTCAGCTGCTTCATATGCCTCCTTAAAATCTAGATCATCTCTATACATGTCCCTGAGGTCATCAAAACCCAGTGTTTTAACTCTGAACTCCTGCAACAACAAACATTTCCCGCTCAAAGCATCAACAACTTTGTTAGCAGTTCTAGAAATATGTTTAATTACAAAAGTGAAATTTTGCATATATTCAACCCATTTAACATGTCTTTGATTCAACTTTTCCTGTTGAGTCACAAACTGTAGTGCATGATTGTCACTATATAAGACAAACTCTTTGGGAATCAAGTAATGCCTCCATTTCTTCAATGCCTGGATGATAGCATAGAACTCCTTGTCATACGTGGAGTACTTCACCTTTTCTTCATTTAGATTCTCACTGAAGTATGCTATCGACCTATCCTCTTGACTTAGGACTGCCCCTATGGAAAATCCACTTGCATCACATTTCACCTGAAATGTCCCTTTGAAATCTGGTAACACTAAAATTGGTTGCTCCGTGATCTTCCTCTTCAACAAGTTAAAGCTCTTTTCAGCCTCTCATGTCCAGTGAAAAGATTTGTGTCTTTTCTTCACTGTGTCCATCATCAGTGCACTAATTCTACTGAAATTCCTGATGAACTTTCGTTAGAAACTAGCTAATCCATGAAAGATTTTCACCTCAAATATGTTCTTCGATGATGGCCAATTCTTGATCACTTACACCTTTTCTGGATCCATCATTAATTTGTCTGCAGAAATAACAAATCCCAAATAAATGAGATATGTCTTCATGAACGAGGATTTCTTCATGTTTATAAGCAGCTTCTCTTGCTGTAATCTCTGCATCACTGTAGCCAAATGCTTCAGATGCTCTGCCTTTGTTTTACTGAAAATCAGTATGTCATCCAGATACACAATGACAAATTTCCCGATGAATTCTTTTAGGACTTCGTTCATCAACCTCTTTAAGGTACTTGGCGCATTTGTTAAGACAAAAGACATAACAAGCCATTCATACAACCCTTCGTTAGTCTTGAAGGCTTCTTTCCATTCATCACCTTCCCTCATACGAATCTGGTGATAACCACTTTTCAAATAAATATTTGAAAAATATTTTGCTCCACTTAATCAATCCATCAAATCATCCATCCTTGGTAATGGAAATCTATACCTGATGGTTATCTTGTTAATTTCTCTTGAATCAATACGCATCCGCCAAGCTCCATCTTTCTTTGGACTGGGTATTGTTGGAACAACACATGGGCTCAAGCTTTCTCTAACCAACCCTTTTTCCAACAAATCCTAGACTTGCCTTTTGACCTCTTCATTATCTTGCGGCGTTAGTCTGTACGCGGATTTATTTGGAAAACTGGCTCCATGTATGAGATCAATATGATGACTCACGCTTCTGATTGGTGGTAACGAACGAGGTAGTTCGTCCACTATTATGTCAGCGAACTCTTCCAATAGTTCCTGAACCTCTTCTGGTAAATCGTCCACTCTTGTGTTGGTCAAAACAATTCTTGGTTTCCTGACCACAATGAACTGCGGTTCCACCTTCTTATTGACCTCAGTAAGGAGTTCCTTCCCACTCATGAGAAGTACAGTGTTACTTACTTCAAGTTTCACTTCCTTATCTTTGATTGGAAGCAACATATCAGTTCTCCCATTCTTTTCTAGGGTGTATGTGTTCATCCTCCCATCATGAATCACATTTCTGTCATATTGCCATGGTCTACCCAGCAATAGATGACAAACATCCATAGGAATAACATCACATAGTATCTTATCATTATATCCTCCTATCTTAAATTCAACTAAACATTGTTTAGTGACATTTACCTGATGTCCCTTTTGTAGCCATGAAACTCTATATGGACTCAGATGTTCACTCGTCCCCAGCTCTAGCTTTTCTACCATTTCTGTTGAAATGAGATTATCCGTGCTACCACTGTCCATAATGACCTTGCATACCCTGTCCTTGGTTTTGCAAGGAGTCTGAAAAAGTATGTTTCTTTGGGCCGAGCTCTCCACCTCCTTCTCTGGTGTCAAAATAACCTTTCGCATCATCAGTGATCTTCCGCCTTCAGCATCTTCTACCTCAACATCTCGCCTTTGTGCTTCGGCGATGTGAGTCTCTCCACCCTCTTTATTTTTATCTGGACATTCATAAGATTTGTGTCCATTCTTTCCACATGTGAAGCATTTTATCACTCCACCTCTTCCTCTTCCTCTACCTCTAGTACGAGGAAAAGTATTATTATCAGCATAATCTCCTCTCTGCTCAATATGCTGTCCTCCCTGCTCAGCATATCGCCCTCGCTGTGAGATTCCACCTATCTCAGTTCGAGTCTGAGCTTTCTTCTAATCCTCCTTGGGATTCTAATTTTTATCTTGGACAACTGATTTTCCCCTGGCTTGACTTCTGCCTCAGCCTCTTTGACCCTGCTTTCATACCAACTTCTCTTCAGCTTTTAGAGCCATCTGATAATTATATTCCACCATTCGGATGGTTACCATGCTCATCTCATCTTGAATGTCACACCTCAGGCCATTCATGTACCTGGAAACCTTTTCATCATCGCTTTCCCGATGACCTGCCCTGATGTTTAGCCTGTAGAATTCTTCAGTGTATTCTTTTACTGTCATCAACTTCTGTCTCAGGTTCTACATTCTCCTGAACAGAGTAATATGGTAATCCATGGGAATGAATTTTCCCTTCATCTTTGCAATCATCCTATCCCAAATCCTAATTTTCTTCTTTCCTCTGCAGCGTCTGTCAGCTTGTAGTTCATCCCACCACAATGTTGCATGTCCTTTCAACCTTCTGACAACATGCTTGACCTTCTTGTCTTCTTCGACATCTTCATAGTCGAAATAAGTATCCAGAGATCTAATCGAGTCTAGAATATCCTCTACATCCAAGTTTCCCTCATAAACTGGAATGTCCATTTTCTCTCTTGCACCCATTCTTGAAATAGCTCTGATCAAACGTTCGTTTGCTGCATCTTCGACTGCAACTTCTTTTTCATGTTCAGCCTCAATTTAACTTTTGGAATCACTTAGATCCCCAACACTGACTGTGCGTCTTTGGGTTGTCTCCATGTCTTTGAGTCTGGCTCGTAGATCATGCATCTCTCTCTCCATGGCTGGATCAATCATCTGCCTACCTCTTCTTCTTGGTATTTCTCTTTCCTCTAGCAGATCGGGTGTTTGCATGTCTCTTCTTCTAGGCGGCATGGTGAAATGTTCCTTTTCCTTAATACAGAAAGAAAAGAATGATTTCTATGCTCTAATACCAAACCTAGCGCAGTCGCTCCCTCTGCCTCGGCAAAGGCCTCTCCGCTGACCTCCCAGTCTTAAGGATCGTTCTAATTTTACACTTGAGCCGGAGTGGCTCCTTCGATTCTCCACTGGAATCTCTATAAAAATTGACCCACAGGTATTTTCTGCTCCTCACAGCCTCTAGGACCGATCATTGTTCTCTCCACGACAGGAAAATAAAAATTCGGGATTCAGGGTTTCACAATCCCCGATGTCGCAAACCTTTTGTTTCCCGATTTCCTGATATCTGATTTTCTAATCTCCAATATCCCGATGTGCTTCAACTTCCGCTAGTCCCCCGGGCCAGAATTTTGAGTCCATACGACCTCCCTTTATATGACCGCAGTCCTATCTCCGTATCGGGATTTCAGGGTTTCTGATGTTGAAATGTATGTGACCTCTTGTCCTCAGGATCCCCGATTCTTCAAATCCCGATATGATGTCACTAGGAACCCCTTCTTGACATAGCCACGATCAACAACCGTGATCTTCTACTAAACCAATGGCTCCATATCTCCCTCGAGACTTCGTGACCTCACATGCCTAAATGCATTTGTCTTCAATTTCCCCAATTTCTTGAATTTCGATTTCCCAATATGACTCTCCCCTTTCAGGATTTTCCCCGAAAGTCGGGATTGTTTCCACGTGTCCTCAAAGATGGAGGACTCAGGTCTGCTTCGGGGTTTTCACCGTGGAGATTCCCGATCCCCTGTTATGACGAGATGACATCATTTGGGCCCCATAACGGAGCTTTCCCCCTTTCGGGATTTCAGACTTCACGATTCCAAAACGCAAGTGTTTCCTGTCTTCAAGATCCGTGAAATGGCGAACCACGTCTTCTTCGGATTTCTGACACGTGTCCCAAATTGATGGACGGTCCTGATTAAATCTCGAACTTCGCCAAATCCAAAGTCAAAAATACTTACCTGTGTAAACCCCGGTGTCCGGATCTCCAAATTGGATGATCGCGCGACACACATCCTTCCTTAGATCAACGGTTGCGATTCTTTCACTGATTTGGGACTCATAAAGTCTCGAACTCTTGGTCTCTAGACTTCTGATATGCCGATGGTTCTCGATTCCTTCCATGTGTCCCAATAGATGGATGGTTCTAATTTATATTGGGGTTTTCACTATGGATTTACCTGATATCCTCTCCACGGGATTTCTGATATCCTGAACTCCGACACCTCGATATCTCGATACCTTCCGGGACCTTCGCTCAGCTTGAGAGGGTTTAAACCCTATGAAACTCCTATTAGATCGGATGGATAACGGGTAAATAGGTGAGGATCCAATGGCTCACGATCTCCTGAGCTTGAACTCCGGACGCAGCCGTAACCTCCTCGCTCCTTTATCAGATCAGACGGCTGGCGAGATTTCACTAATCCTCTACACAGGATTTTGACCGTCTGTTTCTTCCTCTTGATGATTTCTATGAAGTGAATCAAGGATTCTTCCCCGGATTTATCCACTTGTGACACAAAACTGCTTATGCCTTTTACTCACTCAAATGCACCAACCTCTTGTACTGCCTTCAATGGTTTCAAAGGCTTTATCCTTCCTGAGCTCTCTTACGACTTTGAGCCTTAAAGAAGATCCTTGCATGCACTCCTTGCGGCAACCTCCAAACACTTGAAGTGTTGAATGCCCTTCGACCTTGCGCACGCTCTGCAGTAACGGTCTCTCAATACCTTACTCATGTTTGAAATTATGAGTTCTTCCTCGGCCTGCCCACTACTTGCACGGCTCTTGTGCCTGACTGCACCTCTGTGTGAATATGAGAACAAACGCTATCTCTCCCGAGATTTTGAGGACAAACCTATGAACCTTTTGTCAATGCACTCCTTGCGGGAAATTCAACTGCACTCCTTGCAGGAACTCTTGCTCAGATAGAAAAACAATTGAAACTCATTTCATTATCCCTTCCTCTCAGATTTCAAACATTCAACTAGAAATCATTCATACATAGAATAAAAGAAATTGCATGACAGAAAGAGGAAAACATTCATGAACACAACATTTAAAGATGCATACACAGAGAAGATATGAATACCATGAGTCTGAATCACAACTTCTTTTTATTAATTCAAAACTTATGTACATGGAGTCTGCTACACAGCTCTTTGCTTTTGTTCTATGCTCTCGTCTGATGCTTTCTCCTTCTCTTCTATTCTATGTTACAATTACACAATGAGGGTGTCTATATCCATTTTCCCTCCACTCCTAAAACTATCTAATTAGAGAATTCAAAGCTACCTTCTAACATAAATTATTTCTACCTACTATGGACGAGAGTAGATCACTCAAGGTCCTTTACAATATATAAGTACGCCTCTCATTAACTATCACATTTAAGTTTGACGCATCCAAATCTTCAAAAGTTTTAAACAATTTATCATGTGCTCAAAATGTGTTGCGCTTGTCCCATGCTCGCTTGATGTTGATGATACTCCTGCATCAGGAAGTTGGGGAGTCGGAGGAAGGAGCTAAAGGCACGGGGGCGGTAGAGGTGACGAGAGGTGGAGAAGGAGGAGGAGGAGGTGGAGGGTGGCATGGGGGGGATGGACTAAGCCTGGGAGTGAAGTTGAGGGAGTTTCCAAGGCTGCTGAACCATTCGACACGACAGGCAAAGGGATTCGATAGCGGAGATAAGTCCAGAGTGTTGTCTCAAATGGGATGACTGAAAGTGAAGGTGGGAGTGGGAGCAATAGTCAACGTCGGGGTGGAGGAAAACTCAGTTACTGGAGGAGAGCCACGCCCTCTCGCTCCCCTTCCTCTGGCCGCATACCAGGTCGTGCCCCTCCTCAACTTGCCCCTGAGTCGAGGCATAGAGATATCTACCTAAAACCACATGAGGAACATGTGAGGAGAGTGAGAGTGGTTTCTCGACTGAGGGGCAAGTCGAAGAGGGGCACAATGAAACTGATTTTTTTTCCTCTTACTTGTAGATCATACCAATGTACACTCAAGGTGGAAGTATTGCAACACACCTAATAGAAGAGAAAGGGCAACTACTGTGACAAAAATAATTGGGTTGGTAGATTTGAGCTTGACCATGTGATAGGTATAATAAGACAGAATGAGGGGGCAAGAAGAGTGTGACACTCCTATGCGCTCAAAAAAATTCTATAAGTACGAATTCTATGCCCAATCTCAAGAAAACCCATAAGAAAATCTATTTGTTCAATTGATGTTTTGATATCTATAGGAACTTTCTAGCATGGATTCTAGCTATTGTATCAAGGTGCAAATACAACCATTAGTTCATAGATATATCAATATATCGATTAATTTTTTGATGCTTGTGATGATTCCAATGAAATGTAAACATATGCATTTTGGTTTTCAGTTGAATTAGCATTATAGATATTGGAAAATAGTGGAGTGAAAAATGATAAGAATTATGGCTCTGGAACGTCCACACATGTTGAGATATTTATATGCTTGGTGACCCTCTTCTCCAACTCGACTACTTCGCCTCACAATGGATGGAGCTACTCATGTGAAACATTGACAAAATTAAAATGACCACTTAAACCACTCATACTATAGAAACCTAAAATAAAATATTTTAGGAAAGTAATTTACAAAAAGTAATTATGATTTCAAAATGTAAACTATTTTAATTAAAAGTCTTACTTTTAGTATTTCAGTCTAAAAAGGGTATTTCATGCAAGCAGGACTTTCAATAGGAGTAATGTCATAAATATTGTGGGGTTTTTGTCTTAGCTAAAATTATAAAGTCCAGTAAAAATCGAGATTTCAAGAAGACATGAACAATCGAAAGTAACATACTCTTTGAAACAAGAGTCCCTACAATATATGGATTCATACAATCCATAGAGGTGTATGGACAAGTTTGTAGAGTTTTACAAACAACCTGTACATGCTATCCTTTATGCCATACAATAGTTTTCTACAATTTCTTGTATTTTCCAGTAAGTTGTACCTCTTCGTGAGGCTATACAAGGTTAACTCGAGGTGACTTCGATAACTCTATAACTCCTAGTTTTAAGTACCTTATGCAAGTTTCCTTGGATTTGTTTTTTTGAGGTATGGAAAGCTATTTTTGAAGGAGTAATTAAGTGTGTATGTATGAAATTGATTTTTTTTC
>ML814557.1:450594-462428 GCA_009831015.1 Picea engelmannii | reverse complement strand
AGCATATATTATATTCATACAATTTTGTTACATTGTTTACAATACAATATACATATAGGAGCCAGCGGCATCCAAAACCCTAACCCAATGACCTGGATTAGTCCAAAACCCTAATTCCTTAACCGGAAATAGAAAAACCATCGCCAAAACCATGTGTCGAAAACCACCTAATATCATGTGGTCCCGGAAATATGTCGTCCCAGAAATATGTCGGCCCGGCGATAATATGTCGGCTCGAAACCGGCGAAAATATGTCGGCCCAAAAAAAAATTTTCGGGGGCGCTGCACACCCGGTGTAGGCGCTCAAACACTACTACTCATGCAAAGAATATAACACATACCCAACAATGATGATGATGTCGATGAAAATATGCTCGAAAATGACATTAATGACAATGATGATATCATCAATCCTTTCAACATCGTTTCAGAACCAGATGTCGAGTTCGATGAAGAAGATCAAGATAGAGAACACGGATGATTACACAGATGTTGAGGTTGGATTAGGTACGTGACTATATAATATTTTAATTTGTATGAATTATTCTCTTAAAATAATTTACTTTTAATGTCATGGGTTAATTACATGTTTTTAAGTTTTATGCGACGTTTTTATTATATCATAGGTTACATGTTGTTTAATTATTATTTGAAACCTGAAAATAGTTGTCAATATAGTAAAGTACGTGGTAGACTAAAAATATCATTTAGAAACACACAATTTCATGTACCTTCATTAATTTTTGTTTTTGTAGATTCTATGCATGAATCTTAATAGGACATTGCTTTCGATTATTTTATATTTTATAGATTGGGTTTTGGAGATAAATTGAGAGTGATGTGAGGGGGAGGGAAGGGGCCATGTGAGCTTCCACCTTCATGTGGTTGGCCTTGTTAAGTAGAGGATAAACTATTCTTGAAACCAAGAGAATCTCTTTCATTTTTATACCATCATGATCGTATAAGATTTCATCAATATTGTTACCTATTTGAAACTTCTTAGAATTACCATAAACCCTATTTTTCATATGTTCTAGTAGATATGTTAATAATTCCAAGTTTCATATTTGTATTTGACTGAAGGTCCAGCTAGCTTGCAAAGTATCAAATTGAGATTTCGAGTTGATAAACCAAATATGAAATGAATCCAGGCATCATTTGATATCGTCGCAAGAGAGATGAATGTAAATAATCTTGCGACAAATTTGCTATACTATCGACGAAAAATGTTCGTCAATAATTTTGTAAAAAAATAATGGATCTTGGGGACTACAACATGGTCAAGGAACAAGGAACGATGAACAAGGAATGAAAATTGCATGACTAGACACCGAAAGCAGAGACCTACGAATGGGGCCAATGTTGAAATTTTTTCAAACAGTTTCTGTATGCACTAAATTTTTTCATGGATAGACTATCGGCATGCCTTAATGATATGGGAGGGTTTCTGGACTCAAATTTGACTAACACACCCACTTTATTCAATCATCAATTCATCATGTAAACCTTAAACCCTAATTTTCTTTCAAAGTACCCAATTTGGTTGATGCAAGATTTAGGCTTTCGTCGGTCTTTCTTCATTTTTATTTCAGGTTCTACATTAATGTATATAAAATGTATCTACATCATATTTTTGATGAAAAATACCTCTATTCCATTGATTGCTTAATCAACACCATAAAGATACTAGACGCAGGCAACAGTGACATGTGACTGGGGCCATCGTCGAAATGTTTTCAAATTGTATATGTATGCATTGAAATTTGACCTTGATAGAATATTCGCATGCCTTAATGATATGGGAGGGTTTTTGGACTCAAATTTGACTGACACACCCACTTTCTTCCATCATCAATTCATCATGGAAATTACCATAAACCCTATTTTTCATATGTTCTAGTAGATATGTTAATGATTCCAAGTTTTATATTTGTATTTGAATGAAGGTCCAACTAGCTTGCAAAGTATCAAATTGAGATTTCAAGTTGATCAACCAAATATGAAATGAATCCAAGCATCATTTGATATCGTCGCAAGAGAGACGAATTTAAATAATCTTGCAACAAATTTGTTATATTATCGACGAAAAAAATCCGTCGATAATTTTATGCCATTAGTATGTAATTTTGTACAAAAATAATGGATATTGGGGAATACACCATAGTCAAGGAACGAATAATGATGAACGAGGAAAGCAAATTGCACGAGGACTAGACACCGACAGCAGGGACCTACGAATGGGGCCAACGTTGAAATTTTTTCAAACAATTTTTGTATGCAATGAAATTTGTCATGGATAGACTATTGGCATGCCTTAACGATATGGGAGGGTTTCTGGACTCAAATTTAACTAACACACCCACTTTCTTCCATCGTCAATTCATCATGTAAACCATAAACCCTAATTTTCTTTCAGAGTACCCAATTTGGTTGACGCAAGATTTAGGCTTTCGTCGGTCTTTCTTCATTTTTCTTTCAAGTTCTACATTAATGTATATACAATGTATCTGCATCATATTTATGATGAAAAATCCCTCTATTTCGTTGATTTCTTAATCAACACCATCAATATACTAGAGGCAGGCAATAGTGACATGTGAATGGGGTCAACGTCGAAATGTTTTCAAATTGTATCTGTATGCATTGAAATTTGACCTGATAGACTATTTGCATGCCTTAACGATATGGGAGGGTTTTTGGACTCAAATTTGACTGAAAAGCCCACTTTCTTCCATCATCAATTCATCATGGAAATTACCATAAACCCTATTTTTCATATGTTCTAGTAGATATGTTAATGATTCCAAGTTTCATATTGGTATTTGACTGAAGGTCCAGGTAGCTTGTAAAGTATAAAATTGGTATTTCAATTTGATAAACCAAATACGAAATGAATCCAAGCATCATTTGATATCGTCGCAAGAGAGACGAATGTAAATAATCTTGCGATAAATTTTCTATACTATCAACGAAAAAAGTTCGTCAATAATTTTATGCCATTAGTATGTAATTTTGTACAAAAATAATGGATCTTGGGGACTACACCATGGTCAAGGAACGAGGAACTATGAATGAGGAATGAAAATTGCACGAGGACTAGACAGGGATAGTAGGGACTTGTGAATGGGGCCAACGTTGAAATTTTTTCAAACAGTTTATGTATGCACTGAAATTTGTCATGGATAGAATATTGGCATGCCTTAATGATATGGGAGGTTTTCTGGACACACACACTTTCTTCCATCATCACTTCATCATGTAAACCATAAACCCTAATTTTCTTTCAGAGTACCCAATTAGGTTGACTCAAGTTTTAGGCTTTCATCGGTCTTTCTTCATTTTTCTTTCAAGTTATACATTAATGTATATACAATGTATCGACGTCATATTTGTGATGAAAAATCCATCTATTTCATTGATTTCTTAATCAACACCATCAAGATACTAGAGCCGGGAAACAGTGACATGTGAATGGGGCCAACATCGAAATGTTTTCAAATTGTATCTGTATGCATTGAAATTTGACTTGGATATAATATTCACATGCCATAATGATATCAGAGGTTTTCTGTACTCAAATTTGACTAACACACCCACTTTCTTCCATCATCAATTCATCATGGAAATTACCATAAACCTTATTTTTCATATGTTCTAGTAGATATGTTAATGATTCCAAGTTTCATAATTGTATTTGACTGAAGTTACAGCTATCTTGCAAAGTATCAAATTGAGATTTCAAGTTGATAAACCAAATATGAAATGAAACCAAGCATCATTTGATATCGTCGCAAGAGAGATGAATGTAAATAATCTTGCGACGAATTTGCTATATTATTGACAAAAAATGTTCGTCGATAATTTTATGCCATTAGTATGTAATTTTATATAAAAATAATGGATATTGGGTACTACACCATTCTCAAGGAACGAGGAATGAGTAATGATGAAAGAGGAACTAAAATTGCACGAGGACTAGACACCGACAGCAGGGACCTGCGAATGGGGCCAATGTTCAAATTTTTTCAAACAGTTTTTGTATGCACTGAAATTTGTCATGGATATACTATTGGCATGCCTTAAAAATATGGGAGGGTTTTTGGACTCAAATTTGAGTGAAAAACCCACTTTCTTCCATCATCACTTCATCATGTAAACCATAAACCCTAATTTTCTTTCAGAGTACCCAATTTGGTTGACGCAAGTTTTAGGCTTTCGTCAATCTTTCTTCATTTTTCTTTCAGGTTCTACATTAATGTATATAAAATGTATATGTGTCATATTTTTTATGAAAAATATCTCTATTTCGTTGATTTCTTAATCAACACCATCAAGGTACTAGAGGTTGGCAAGAGGGACCTGCGAATGGGGCCAACATTGAAATTTTTTCAAACAGTTTATGTATGCACTAAAATTTGTCATGGATAGACTATTGGCATGCCTTAATGATATGGGAGGGTTTCTAGACTCACATTTGAGTGACACACCCACTTTCTTACATCATCAATTCATCATGTAAACCATAAACCCTAATTTTCTTTCAAAGTACCCAATTTGGTTGACCCAAGTTTTAGGCTTTCGTCGGTCTTTCTTCATTTTTCTTTCAGGTTCTACATTAATGTATATAAAATGTATCTGCATCATATTTTTGATGAAAAATCCCTCTATTTCATTGATTGCTTAATCAACACCATCAAGATACTAGAGGCGGGCAACAGTGACATGTGAATGGGGCCAATGTCGAAATGTTTTCAAACTGTATCTGTATGCATTGAAATTTGACCTGGATAGACTATTCACATGCCTTGAGGATATGGGATGGTTTTTGGACTCAAATTTTACTGACACACCCACTTTCTTCCATCATCAATTCATCATGGAAGTTACCATAAACCGTATTTTTCATATGTTCTAGTAGATATGTTAATTATTCCAAGTTTCATATTTGTATTTGACTGAAGGTCCAGCTAGCTTGCAAAGTATCAAATTGAGATTTCAAGTTGAAAACCAAATATGAAATGAATCCAAGCATCATTTGATATCGTCGCAAGAGAGACGAATGTAAATAATCTTGCGATGAATTTTCTATACTATCAACGAAAAACATTTGTCGATAATTTTATGCCATTAGTATGTAATTTTGTACAAAAATAATGGATCTTGAGGACTACACCATGGTCAAGGAACGAGGAACAAAAAATGCAAGACACCGACAGCAGGGACCTGGGAATGGGGCCAACGTTGAAAGTTTTTCAAACAGTTTCTATATGCATTGAAATTTGTCATGGATAGACCATAGGCATGCCTTAATGATATGGGAGGGTTTTTGAACTCAAATTTGACTAACACACCCACTTTCTTCCATCATATTGTGGCTCAATCCCTCAGTACACATGATGCCAAACAATGAAGCGTAACAATTTTACTATTGAATTATAGTGTTATGTCACCCATGGTTAAGGAAAGAAATTAAGGTTCTTAGGTCCTATTTGAATCTTCTTAGAATTGAGATTTGTTACATAGTCCTTGAAAAAAGACAAAATAATTATGTAGCGGAAGGCGTCATATATAAATTTTCTCTTCTAGGATAGTAAGGAAGGAGTCATATACAAATTCCCATTTGCAAGCCTCAGATAATCCACCGAGACATTTTTTTTGGATGAGGTAGTTAAGGGTTTCAATAACCGTCACATAAAAGGTTACTGCAAAAGGGAATCCTTGATGACTAGAGTGGAAAGTAGTCTCGTGTGATAAATTTATCATCAACCATCTCTTTGTTTTTTATTTTGAGGGCCTTAATATGCTTCACAAATTCCTTGGATGTCAGATCTTTGAAAAATATCATAGTAGGATTCTCACATGTCTTAACCCAATGGAACCCAACTTTTATTTGCCCCCCCCTTAGTTTATATGTCTCATCAACCTTTAGTATTTGCCATTGTTTGGTCAGTTGTTATTCACTGAGGGGATAAGTTGAGGCATTCTTGAAATTTCCTCGATCTCTTCCAATATTGCCTTGTATTTTATTCTTCTAAATGTCATCAACTATCTACCATAACATCTATGAAAGGAAATGATTTTTCTAATGTAATATTCCCACCAAATTAGAATTCAACCTTTGTCCCCTCGGGGCCTTGGACTTAGCTTCCATATTTTGGGGTGGATAACTTCCCCCACTCCCCTATTGAACAACAAGTTAGCTTCCATATTTATAGGACCATGCAAATAATTCTTTCTATTCTTAAATGTGTTAATTGTTTGGCTAGCAATTCTATCCTCCACTCAATTCCCATTATGATGTGTTGAGGTTCATTCTTCATTTCTACATCAATTTTTTGAGTGGGTATACATTCCCTGTATTTAAGAACAACTTAGTTAGTATGGTCATGGGATACCTTCATTGAATTTTACATTTACCAGTTGCAACATTGGTCAAGTGTGATGGGTAACTTTCCTTCTCATCATTCACTTGAGTGGATTATTCCCTTTGGGTTTAGTTATTAGTTTTTATTCTATATTATAGCAACAAAAAAAAAATCCAATAGAAAAATGACTCAAAATTATATACGGTATAATTTCTTTTACATAGAGGTATCGATTCAAAATGATACAAATGAAATCTTGATAGATATTTGAGAGTCCAAGGTTTGTCGCACAAATAATTTAAAGGAAAAATGAGAGCCTTATAGAGATTTGATGTAGTAATGGCTCCCGACTTGTCTCCACCGACTCACACAAGAGTGTCATCACAATTACAAGAACTTCATCGACAAACATTAAGTGGATGATCTTCAGAAATTTTGTTACCTTAATACCTGATAAACTATGATCATCACTACCTATGGATAGCATCAAGCTAAGGCCTTCCATAATCAATATGAGCAGGTAAGGGGATAACGGGCATCCCTGACGAAGCCCCCTCTAGATTTTAAAGTAATCTGACGCCTCCCCATTAATCAAAACTGCAAAACTAGCACTAGAAACACAACTCATAATCCATCATGTTAGCTTAACCCCGAAACCTACTGAGAGTAATATCAACCTTAAGTAATCCCAATCAATGCTATCATAGGATATTTTGAGATCTAACTTTAGCACCAGAGATTTAATAATAAAAAAAATTAATACTGTGGAGACTCTCATGAGCCATACCAATAGTGTCCTGGATTCTTCTACCCTTTAGAAACCCCAGCTGTTCTAGAGAAAGAAACTTTGACAGAATCGTCTTGATCTAGCTCGCAAGGACTTTTGAGATCACCTTATAAATAAGATTGCATAAAGAGATTGGGTGATATCCTAGTCAGTTTAGTATAGTTGGTGGTTTTCTTTGAATAAATGATTAAATTAGGTGACAGCCTCATCTTTTATCGCCTCCTAATCAGTTATTCTATCCGCATTTTCCTTTTGTAACTCCCAAATATTCTTCTGATTTCTGTTGTACCTAGTCTTTTTATGAAAATATTTCGTATTGGAATCTCCACTTTGTATCCAAGTAGCCCTGTTATGGATACGCCAGGTTTCTTCCTCTCTGCGTAGATAGTTGTTCCTATTTGATTCCAACTGATGGAGATGCCTATCATCCCGTGAGGATAAGGTATTCTCAACTGATTTTAATAAAAGTTGCTTAATATCAAATTCCAAATTCTCCAGAAAATGATTGTTTTGCGCCTTGACTTCAGCTTGCCATATTTGTGTTTGTCGTTTGAGCTCTTTCAGTTTCTAGATTAGTCGTAATTGATTGTTACCCTCCATCATAAAATGGAGATCCTTCCAAATTAAATGGATTAGCTTTACAAATTCGGCATACCGCAGCCAAATCGAATTGAACTTGAAAGGAAACGTCTTATATAAAGGTGTGTTCTCCAGCTGGATCAGAATGGGAGTATGATCAGACATAAATGGGTATTCCACCCATGATCTCGAAAGGCCAACAGTATATAATAAACATTAAGAAACTAAGCATCTATCAAGTCTCCTGGCAATAGCATCATGATCGGATATGTCGTTACACCAAGTTGGAACCAACTTCAACAGCTTGATATCTACCAGCTTTAGTGAGGAGAGTAAGTCTCTGTAAAATTCCTCATTTGAACCAGAAACAAAATAACCCCCAAAGTTTTCATCTGAGGATAAAATTAAATTTAAATCACCAGCAATGATGAGATTTGGAGTTGAGAGAATACCACTTTTTTCTACTTTACTGAAGAAGTTCTTTCATTCTAAACACGACCCATAAATATTTAGAAACGTCAGCTTCTTTTTTGAAGAAATACAGCTACCTGTTAATAAAATATCTTCAACCGTCAAGAAAGGGATTATATCAAAAGAGTTAGGGTCCCACGCGACTAGCAAACGACTAGAAGACCCTAGAGAGTTAATCACAGTCACAGTCCAGAAAGGACGGAGCAGAAACAAAAAATCACGAGCTTTTTGTTCGTCTGAGAGTCGGGTTCTATTCACTGTGCAATGAGAATGGGGTTAGGGCATTGGTCATGTTCTATTTTCACTATGGGCAATGTGAATGGTGTTAGGGTGCAGTTGGGTTCTGTTCGTAACATATATGTTATATATGTAACATATATAACATACATGTTACACATATATGTTATATATGTTATATATGTAACATATATAACATATATGTTATAGTAACATATATAACATAACATATATGTTATATATGTTACTATAACATATATTTTATATATGTTACATATATAACATATATGTGTAACATGTATTTTATATATGTTACAAACAGAACCCGACCACACCCTAACACCATTCGCATTGCCCATAGTGAAAATAGAACATGACCAACGCCTTAACCCCATTCTCATTGCACAGTGAACAGAACCCGACTGGCCTAACCCCATTCGCATTGCACAGTCAAACAGAACCCGACCCCTCACCCCATTCGCCCTAACACATCCTGTTCAAACTCGACCGACCCCATTCGCATGCATTGATCCCTGAACTCGGTCGACCCCATTCAACCCATTTGCATTCATCCTGATCCACAAAGGTAGACAGAGACCCCAGCAAGAGACGCAGTGACCCCAGCAGGTAGCCACATAGACAAAGAGAGATAAAGAAGCAAAATAGACCAACAATGACTTCCAATCCAGTAAATTTTCCTCACTCTGTCCATTTCAAAATTTCCATTCTGAAAAGTCTAGGGCACACATGCATCATCATTTGAATGATATATTCTATATATTCGATCTAGGGAACCATGTTTGAATTATATATTCTGCAGAATTGAGTTAGGGCATATTCGACTTTGAACTTTTGTTCCTAGGGTTTTCTTGGTCACAATGTTATCAGAGGGATAACATGAAATCTATGCCAACCATATAAAACACTTCAAGAATCCATCTAAAATACCATAACTACAAATTGGGCAGTCAAACAGTGTGAAATATCCTACAGTCCAAGTGTTTGTCAAAATTCCACACTTAGGAATTCATATAAAATTTCTACAGCAATGAGTGAATTCATAACAACCTCTATAAACATTTCAGTGGAAAATTGTTTGACGAAAGGCCAACACAGTAAAACCAAGAAAAAGAACAAAAATAATTGAGTGGGAATTTTACAGTTTTAAATGCGCACAAAGCTCTTCATTAGGTTGGTAAATTTCTTGTAGCATCATAACATTAGGTTGGTAAATTGAGAACATTCATTTGAGGGATAATTGTTTGTGGGCACCCCCAACCCCTCTGAAATTTAGTGAAATAATGATAATTTTGTAACCAATTTTTAGGTCTTCCCTGCTCTAAAGACCCCATTGATGGTGAGTTATTTACCCTCTCTTACTTATTTCCTTTATTGACACTTAGCCAATGATATATTTGATTTCCTTTCAATAGTAGAAGGCATTTTCTTCTCCATGGCTAGTCCCCCCACCAACCCCCTTGGCTCCATCTCGAATTATTTTAATGATCTTAACAAACATAAGCACTTTAAGGCAATTTTTTTAGACTTCTTCTTAGGGTAATTTGTGGGTAGAAGGGATTGTGACTTAGTCCCTTTGACCATAACATTATTTGTTTGGACATGGACCAACTTAGTATCATTAGAAGAAAATCTCATATATACAGAGGATACACTACATTCCCCTAGAACAATCTTATTCTAAATGATCTCCCCCAGCTCCTATAATAACTCTTTTGAGCCAGACCTTCCCTCGACCCATTTTGATCCAATTAGGGAATCAAACATCGAATGAGGACCATCACTTGTTAAGTCCATATGTTTAGTAGTAGCATCATAACTAATTGGAATCGAGAAGCCACTAGGAACATTATGAAGTTGCAAGAACATGTATGAGATATACATACCTCTTTTATCTGGAGATGTTGTTGGAGTTAATGTGTCAGGTTGTGTAGAATCATTTCTAGATTCCGGGTGATGAGGATCATTCTTCAAACACCCAACTTCATGACAAAACACACAACAAAAAAACAGTCTCCAACACTCTAATTTTTGTTGGAATTTCCAATTTCTCCATTCTGTATCCATATCCAATTTTTATAATAGACCTTCTATAAGGTCTAATTCAACCAAAATACGCCCAACCATGCGATATTCCTTATCCATACATCCATCCTCCAAAGTAACAAATCAACCAATGGTATTTCCTATGCCCTCCAATATCTTGCTATTTCAAAGCTCAATGGGTAAACCAGGCAACAACTCCCACTCCTTGAATGAATGTAGGTTCCCTTTGTGGGTCAAAGCCCAACATCCACCTCTTGAGACATAAACCCGATGGGCCCCATAACTAGTCATTTTCCAACAAAAGGGTTGCATATGCCTTAGATTGCACGAGAAAACATACCCAACCACATACAAGAATATGAAAGGATGACAAGTACCCCAACATAGGCTTCTAATGTTCACCCAACCATCGTTTCAAAGAGACACCTTTAACAATATTGCCTATAAAATATCCCAACCACTGCCATGGTCATAAAACCTTTTGAGTGCTCAACATAAAATGTTCTAATTCTTCTTTGATGTGGCACTTATATTATTTTTTTCATTGGGTTAGGGTGAACCTATACAAACTTAAAACAATGTTTAATTGTGACTTTAGGTTAGGACCAACCTAAAAATAACTTAAAGTTGCTTCTATTAATTAAATTTTCTTTCATTTGGATCCCCTCCTACTAGGGATGACCTCATCATAATCAAATATAACATCAAAATTTGTCCTTCCAAGTGAATTTGACCTTCTTTTTGCTTAATTAGTCATCCATTAAGGTCATTTATTTCCTTCTTTTGTAGCCACAATGTCAATGAAGCATGTGCTATGCCTCCAGTGGACCTTGTTTGACCATAGAGATACTTTCTAATGCCCAAATCATTTGGTAGAAGTGGGGCTTGTTGCAAGGATGGAGGTGACTAGGGGTTGTTCCCCTACTACATGATGCTCTGACAACTCTTTAGATAAGACGATGGGTTGATCATCACTCTAAAGGTATTTCTTTTCTACAACATCAACCAATAATTTATTGTCTTATACCTTTCAACCAACTTATTGAAAAGCATATCCATGGGATTATTTGATAGGCTTGCAAAGTCTCATCAAGTTTCTTCCTTCTTTCCATGCAATGTTGAAGAAAAAAATCATCGTCGTAGATTTCTTCAAGAGCCTACTCACAATCTCAAAATCCTACAAATTGCTTTGATGAAACTTGAAATTGAAGACACAACCCTTGGACAATATTTACGAAACCATTAATGTGTTGCAATTCCTCTCAACATACAAATGAACAATTTCATCATAATATCCTTATGAATAACGTTTAGGTCTGCCATAAAATCCC
>ML814557.1:419471-435500 GCA_009831015.1 Picea engelmannii | reverse complement strand
CAATGAAAAGATGAAAATGTGGGTGAAAGAACTCCAAGCTTATTCACTCAAGAGAGGGGTGAATAGCTCTATGAAATGCAGCTTATGATGTTTATTGCCAAAGAATGAGCCCTTAGCAATCTCAGCAGCATAACAATACAAAGCATTCCTTGAGAAAATGGTGGTTATTCATGGCTTTTTATAGCCTAGCATTGGGTTATTATGTGACCTCTTTAGAATGTGAAAAGGGGCTCTTTAGGGCTCAATTAGGTCTTTGACTAGCCCACCATGAGGATTGAGCTCGGATTTGGTGTCAAATCGACTTGGGAGTTGATCCATTAGTGGTTGGGAGGCCGACCAATTTCAATAAATGCGTCGTTTAGCAGGGGCGCGGGTTTTTCGCCCAACAGAGGCGCATCGTGTGCGCAATGTACGATGATGTTCCGCGCATATGCGTGCGAACCCAGGTTTTGTAAAGCACCCTCTGATTTCTAGTCACTTGGTATAGTTTTTGACCCTTTTGCAATGCTGTGGAATTAATCTTGTGCCATGAATGACTTCAGTCCTGTTTTGACGATGCGGAGTTCTTTTCGCCATGTGCGGACGAAATTTCAGTGATAACAACTATGGCATACAAATTGGAGTTGCCTGCATCTTCATGAGTACACCCAGTTTTCCATGTTTCATGCTTAAAGAAGGTTATAGGCACCAAGATCCCAGTTCAAACTATATTGCCAAAACTTGACAAGGAAGGAAAAATCATATTGGATCCTGAAGCCATCACTGACACAAGAATTTGCCAGCTGAGGAATAGATCCATTTCAAAGTATCTCATTAAATGGAGGAAACTATCGGCTAAAGATTCCACTTGGGAAGATGAGTCTTTTATACAGAAGCATCCAGACTTACTCAAGCGTTGCGGACAACACTTGTCTCAAGGGGAGGGGCATGTTAAGCCCTAATATTGGCTCATTACCCCTTAATTGGGGCATATTACATTAGTAATGTTATTTTATTTATGTCGGCTTTATTCCATTAGTTGTAATTTGACGCAGCCGCACCCTCGGGTACATCCACTCATACGATCTTCTCCTTCCTTGGCCCGAAGAACACTAAACGGTCCTTCTATTTCCCTATCGAGAAATCTACACCCACAGAACTATTCGCGTGATCCCCTCTCTTTACTTATCGAAGTATCGGAACTCGCGGCTTTGCAAGTTCAAAAGCCGAACTCTATACTCTCAGATCCCCGACACCTGATATGAGTCAACATTGACCTCTTCTGTTCCTTTGTCGGGACTTTCTCTATCATGATTTCGGTACTCGCGATACCAAGCAACTTGTCTTACCAACTCCCGATACCCGATACACTGAAACTCTGTTCCACACGTGCGAGTTGACTTTTCCACTTCCCGTCACTTCTATCGAGATTTTGGGTTTCATGGGATCACGAATCCTGATGTCAATGGTTTTAGGACTTTACTTTTCCTGAACTCCGATACACGTGCCACCTGTCCTCCACTCGCTAACTCCATTGTGGCCCATGCACACTGCCCTTTGGCTATCAGGATATCACGTATCGCAATATCATGATTCCTGTTGCAATGATTTGGAGCTTCAACTCACGAAACCTCGATCCACGATATGCGTGTGAATCCAACGACCCTCGTGGTCCTGATCAATGGATCCGCACCTCCTGATCTTAGAACCTTTCCACACTTTCACTGTAACTCCCTCGCACCTCTGGAAGATCTGACAGCCCTTGGAAACTCACAGATTCTCCTCGAAGAATACCAACCATCTGTTTCTCCTAGCGAAATCTGTAAAATGCCTAAGGGTTCCTCCGCGGAACTCGGCACCTGCAGCAGCAAGCTTACGACGCCCCTTGCAAACTTTCAAGGCACGACTTCTCTATGCTGCCCTTCAACAAATTGAAGGCCTTATCCCTCCTGAGATTTTCCCACAAATTTCAAGTCCTTCAGGAAACCTCTTGCACACATTCCTTACAGCAAACCTTCAACCACGTCTAAGTGTTGAAGTCTTCGACTCTGCGCACACTTGCAGCAGTAGTCCTTCGAATTCTTCTCTCAGGTTCGCAACCCTGAAACTTTGCTTCACCTACGCACTCCTTGCATGGCTCCTGTGCCCAACTGCACCTTCTGGGATGAATGAGAACAAAAACTGCCTCTATCTAAACCCTCTATCAACGCACTCCTTGCAGACACTTCAACTGCACTCCTTGCAGGAATTCTCTGGCTCAAATAGAGAAACAATTGAAACTCATTCCATCTCCCTCTCAGACTTCAATTCATACATGAAATCACATACACAGAAAGTAAAAGAAAATGTATAATAGGAAGCAAACATTCATGAGCACATCAACATCAATACAGAGAACAACACAAACCATGAATTTGAATCAAAGATTTTGTCTATTAATTCAAATGTTTGTACATGGGTGTTCTTCATACAGTTCTCTGCATGCTCTTATGCTTCTTCTCAATTCTTCTTCTAAATTTTATATCTTACAAATGCACAATGAGGGTGTCTATATCCTGTTTCCCTCTTGCGCTCTAAAGATATCAAATCTAGAATTAAAATCCTATCTACCTGCATTAACTATATTAAATGTCGTCTATGTACTAAAGGACGAGAGCAATCCGCTCAAGGTCCAAATAAAATATACAAGTGCGCCTCTATCTTAATGGTTCATTTAAGATCGTGCAACAATCCAAAGTGTTTTCAAAATTTGTGCTGGCTTGTCCAGCTATCTTCCGCTTTCCGCACTGGCTCACTTGACGTGAGAGATGCTCCTGCATCATACTCCCTCGCTTGAAAACTTTCATGGGCTCCTGTCCATGAGCTCCTACATGGTCTTTCCATGCTTCTGTATCTCTGCTTCGCTCTCCCAGCTGGCATCTTCTACTGGATGGTTCTTCCATTTGACCAGATACTCGGAGTATTCTTTTCTTCTGGTCCTTTTGCTTACTCTCTTGTCCAGTATGCACTCCATCTGTGGCTTCTCTGCAACTGGAAATTGTTTCATCCATTGGATCGTTGGCTGCTCACCTCCAGTCTCTACTTCTCCATCTCTGTATGGGTACAAATCTGAGACATTGAATATCGGAGAAATTCCGATCCCATCGGGTAGTTCAATCTCATAAGCATTTGTCCCAAATTTCCTCAGGACCTTGCATGGCCCAATTTTCTTCATCTTGAGCTTATTATATGTTCCTCTCGGGAACCTTTCCTTTCTCAAATGTGCCAGAACCAGATCTCCAACCTCAAACTGAAGTTGTCTCTTTCACTAATCTGCTCTGTGTTTGTATTCCTGATTTGAACTCTGCAGTCACTCCTTCACCTGACTGTGAAGTTCTTTCATCTCCTTCGCAAATTCTTTTGCACTAGCGCTGCTAGTAGCAGTCTGTTTTTAATCCCTCAGTTCAGAAACCCTTCTCGACTGCATACCATATACAACCTGAAATGGACTCTTGCCTGTGCTCCAATTCACTGAGTCATTATATGCAAACTCTACCTGCGGCAATATATTGTCCCAACTACTGTGGTGCTCTGTCACCAAGCTTCTCAGTAAGTCTCCCAGACTTTTGTTCACGACTTCATTTTGTCCATCCGTCTGAGGATGATATGCAGAACTAAACATCAAATTAGTCCCCGGCTTCTTCCATAAGGTCCTCCAAAAATGCCTTATGAATTTAGTGTCTCTGTTCAAAACTATGTTTTTCGGTAATCCATGAAGTCGAATGACCTCCTTGAAAAACAGGTTTGTGATGTGAGTCGCATCGCTAGTTTTCTGGCATGGAATGAACTGTGCCATCATGGAAAACCTATCCACTACCACAAAGATTGAATCAACACCTCTTTGTGTCCTTGGCAACCCCAATACAAAATCCATGCTTATCGCCTCCCATGGCCTCTCTGGTATGGGCAACGGCTGATAAAAACCTACATTCTTCTTCCTCCCCTTCGAATGCTGGAAAATTTTGCATCTGTCTACAAATCTCTTGACATCTATTTGCATTCCTGGCCAAAAATATAACTCATTCAACTTCGTGAATGTTTTATCATGGCCAAAATGTCCTGCCAATCCTCCATTGTGTTTCTCCTTTAACAGATTCTCCCTCATGGAGCATTTCGGAATACACAGTTGATTACCTCTTAACAACAATCCCTCCTAGATCATGTAGTCTATCCAAGGGCTTCTATCTCTGAGAACTAGATTCTCAGTTGCTTCATACGCTTCCTTGAAATCCTAATCATCTGCGTAAATGTCCCTGAGATCTGCAAAACCTAACGTTTTGACTCTGAACTCCTGCAATAGAAAACACTTCCTGCTCAAAGCATCAGCCACTTTGTTAGCAGTACCAGAAATATGCTTAATCACAAATGTAAAATTCTGCATATACTCTACCCATTTGGCATGTTTCTGATTCAACTTCTCCTGTTGAGTCACAAACTGCAGTGCATGATTATCACTGTACAATACGAACTCTTTCGGGATCAAGTAATGCCTCCATTTCTTTAATGCATGTATGATGGCATAGAATTTCTTATCATACGTGGAGTACTTCACTTTTGCCTCATTCATCTTCTCACTGAAATATGAAATCGGTTTGTCCTTCTAACTCAAGACCGCTCCTATGGAAAACCCCCTTGCATCGCATTTCACCTGAAATGTTTTTTGGAAATCCAGAAACACCAAAACCGGTTGTTCCGTGATCTTTTGTTTCAACAAATTGAAACTCTTTTCGGCCTCTTTTGTCTAGTGAAAAGACTTATGCCACTTCTTTACTGTATCCATCATCGCTGCACTAATTCCACTAAAATTCCTAATGAATTTCTGGTAGAAACTAGCCAAACCATGAAAAATTCTCACCTCGAATACATTTCTCGGTGATGGCCAATTCTTGATTACTTCCACCTTATCTGGATCCATCCTCAACTCATTTTCTGATATAAAAAAACCCAGATAAATGAGCTCTGTCTTCATAAGCGAGGATTTCTTCATGTTAATCAACAGCTTCTCCTGCCGTAGTTTCTGCATCACTATAGCCAAATGCTTTAAGTGTTCTGCCACTGATTTACTGTAAATCAGTATGTCATCCAAATACACGATGAAAAATTTCCCGATGAACCCTTTCAAGACTTCGTTCATCAACCTCATGAAGGTACTTGGTGCATTCGTCAAGCCAAATGGCATGACTAGCCATTCATACAATCCTTCATTTGTTTTGAAGGCTGTCTTCCACTCATCACCTTCTCACATGCGAATCTGATGATATCCGCTTTTCAGATCAATCTTTGAAAAATACCTTTCCCCACTCAAGCAATCCATCAGATCATCCATCCTCGGCAATGGAAATCTATACCTGATAGTTATTTTGTTGATCACCCTTGAGTCAGTACACATCCTCTAGCCTCCGTCTTTCTTCAGAATGAGTACTGTTGGAACAACACACAGACTCAAGCTTTCCCTGGCTAACCCTTTGTCCAACAACTCCTGGACTTGCCTTTTAACCTCCTCATTCTCTTGCGGCGTCAATCTGTATGTGGCTTTATTCAAAAAACTGGCTCCTGGTATGAGATCAATATGATGACTCATACTCCTGACTGGCGGCAACGAACGAGGTAATTCATCCACTATAACGTCAGTGAACTCTTCCAGCAATTCCTGAACCTCATTTTGTAAATCATCCACTCTCGTGCTAGTCAGAAAAATCCTCGGTTTCTTGACCACAAACAATTGTGGATCCTCCTTCTTCTTCACCTCTGTGAGAAGTTCCTTCCCACTCATGAGAAGTATTGTGTTTCTTACTTCCAGCTTCACCTCTTTATCCTTTATCGGAAGCAACATGTGTGTTCTCCCATTCTTCTCTAGGGTGTATGTGTTCATTCGCCCATCATGAATCAAATTTTTGTCATATTTCCATGGTCTACCCATCAATAGATGACAAACATCCATGGGAATAAAATCACATAAGATCTTATCATTATATCCACCTATCTTGAATTCAACCAAGCATTGTTTAGTAACAGTTACCTGGTGTCCCTTTTGTAGCCACGAAACCCTGTATGGGCTTGGATGATCAGTCGTCTCCAGCTCCAGCTTCTCTACCATCTTTGTAGATACGATATTATCCGTGCTACCACTGTCTATGATGACCTTGCACACCTTATCCTTGGTTTTGCAAGCAGTCCTAAAGAGTCTGGTCCTTTGGACTGAACTTTCCACCTCCTTCTCGGGTGTCAAAAGGACTTTTCGCATCATAAGTGATTTTTCGCCTTCAGCGTCTTCGGCCTCAACATCCCGCCTCTGCGCCTTGGTGATGTGAGCTTCTCCAATGTCCTTCTTTTTCTCTGGACACTCATAAGACTTGTGCCCATGTTTTCCACATGTGAAGCCTGTGATTACTCCACCTCTTCCTCTTCCTCTACCTCTAGTACGAGGAAAAGTATTTCCATCAGCATAATCTCCTCTCTGTTCATTATGCTGCCCTCTCTGTTCAACATATGGCCCCCACTGTGAGGTTCCACCTCTCTCTACACGAGTTTGAGGTTTCTTCCATTCCTCCTTGGGATTCTGGTATTTGTCCTGGGTAACTGATTTGCCTCTGGGTTGACTTCTGCCTCGGCCCCTCTGACTCTGTTTTCGGCTCAGCTTCTCCTCAGCTTTCAGAGCCAATTGATAAGCATCTTCCACTGTTCGGATGGTTACCATGCTCATCTCATCCTGGATATCATATCTTAGGCCATTCAGATACCTAGCAACTTTTTCATCATCGCTCTCCTGATGACCTACTCTAATGTTCAGTCTGTAGAACTCCTCAGTGTATTCTTTCACTGTCATTAGCTTCTATCTCAGGTTCTGCATTCTCCTGAACAGAGTAATTTGATAATCTCTCGGGATGAATTTTGCCTTCATCTTTGCAATCATTCTGTCCCAGCTCTTGATCTTCTGCTTTCCCTTGCAGCGTCTGTCAGCTTGTAGCTCATCCCACCACAATGTTTCATGTCCTTTCAGTCTCGTGACTGCATGTTTGACTTTCTTGTCCTCTTCGAAATCTTCATAGTCGAAGTATGTATCCAGAGCTCTAATCCAGTCTAGAAGCTCTTCTGCATCCAAGTTTCCCTTGTAAACTGGAATTTCCATATTTTCTCTTGCACCCATCCTAGAAATTGCTTTGATCAAACACTCGTTTGATGCATCTTCGGTTGTAACCTCCTCTTCACGCTCAGCCTCAATTTCACTCTCGGAATCACTGAGATCTTCTGCACTAGCTATGCCTCTTTGCGCTATCTCCATGTCTTCGAGTCTTTCTCGGAGATCACGCATTTGTCTCTCCATTTCTGGATTTGCTATCTGCCTGCCTCTTCTCCGCACCTCCCTATCCTCTGGATCAGGTGACTGTCTTTCTCTCCTTGGAGGCATTGTGATTTCCTCTCTTCTCTGCTACAGAAAGCAAAGAAATTTTCTGTGCTCTGATACCAAACTTGACGTAGCCGCACCCTTGGGTACATCTGCCCACAGGATCTTCTCCTTCCTTGGCCCAAAGAACACTAACCGGTCCTTCTATTTCCCTATCGGGAAATCTACACCCACAGCACTATTCGCGTAATCCCCTCTCTTTACTTATCAGAGGATCAGAACTCGCGGCTTCGCAATTTCAAAAGTTGAACGCTATACTCTCGGATCCCCGAGACCCGATATGAGTCAATGTTGACTTCTTTCGTTCCTTTGTCGGGACTTTCTCTATCACGATTTTGGTACTCACGATACCGAGCAACTCATCTTACTGACTCCCGATACTCGATACACTGAAACTCCACTGCACACATGCGAATTGACTTTTCCACTTCCCATCACTTCTATCAGGATTTCGAGTTTCGCGGGATCGCGAATCCTGATGTCAATGGTTTCAGGACTTTACTTTTCCCAAACTCCGATACGCATGCCACCTGTCCTCCACTCACCGACTCCACTGTGGCCCACACACACTACCTTTTGGTTGTCGGGATATCACGTATCACAATATCGCGATTCCTATTGCAATGATTTGGAGCTTCAACTCATGAAACCCCAATCCATGATATGTGTGTGAATCCAACGACCCTCGTGGTCCTGATCAATAGCTCCACACCTCCTGAGCTCAGACCCTTTCCACACTTGCACTATAATTCCCTCGCACCTCTAGAAGATATAATGGCCCTCAGAAACTCACGGATTCTCCTCCGAGAATACCAACCGTCTGTTTCTCCTGGTGAAATCTGTAAAATGACTAAGGGTTCCTCCGCAGAACTCATCACCTGCAGCAGCAAGCTTACGATGCCCCTTGCAAAATTTCAAGGCACGACTTCTCTACGCTGCCCTTCAACAACTTGAAGGCCTTATCCCTCCTGAGCTTTTCACATGGCTTTCAAGTCCTTCAGGAAACCTCTTGCACGCACTCCTTGCGGAAAACCTTCAACCACGTCTAAGTGTTGAAGTCTTCGATTCTGTGCACACTTTCAGCAGTAGTCCTTCGAATTCTTCTCTCAGGTTCACAACCCTGAAACTTTGCTTTGCCTGCACACTCCTTGCATGGCTCCTGTGCCCAACTTCACCTTCTGGGATGAATGAGAACAAAAACTGCCTCTATCTGAACCCTCTGTCAACGCACTCCTTGCGGACACTTCAACTGCACTCCTTGCAAGAATTCTCTAGCTCAAATAGAGAAACAATTGAAACTCATTCCATCTCCCTCTCAGACTTCAATTCATACATGAAATCACATACACAGCATGTAAAAGAAAATGTATAACAGGAAGCAAACATTCATGAGCACATCAACATCAATACAGAGAACAACACAAACCATGAATTTGAATCAAAGCTTTCTTCTATTAATTCAAATGTTTATACATGGGTGTTCTTCATAGAGTTCTCTGCATGCTCTTCTACTTCTTCTCAATTCTTCTTTTGAATTTTCTATCTTACAAATGCACAATGAGGGTGTCTATATCCTGTTTCCCTCTTGCACTCTAAAGCTATCAAATCTAGAATTAAAATCCTATCTACCTGCACTAACTATATTAAATGTCATCTACCTACTAAAGGATGAGAGCAATCCACTCAAGGTCCAAATACAATATACAAGTGCACCTCTATCTTAATGGTTCATTTAAGATCGCGCAACAATCCCAAAGTGTTTTCAAAATTTGTGCTGGCTTGTCCAGTTGTCTTCCGCTTTCCGCACTGGCTCGCTTGACGTGAGAGATGCTCTTGCATCATAATTATACCTCCTAGTCTCCTATATATACCAAGGATACATTTTCATTTGGAATCATCTTGTACTTGAACATTTATGTGGGGTAAAAGGAGGTTACCCCCTCGAAGAGACTTATTATCTGAAATTATCTCTTTTTCAAGGTGTTGAGTACTTATTCTGAGGTTTTTCTATGCTATATTGATTTTTGGTTCTTAACATCCACTATCCAAAACACATTTATGAAAAGGTATAAATCATTTTCTTCTCTTTCATCATGAAATTTTCCTTCATTTCCTTGTATACTTAAATTCAAAACCGGAAAAAAAAAAAAAAATGACACATAGCATGCATAACACATAACTGTTTTATGAATGGGAGTAATAGTAATTTTTCATATTCATAAACAAAAGAATGAGACTTATCTTTTAACAAAAATTGGTCCAAGAGATTGGTCATGTAAGAGAAAATTTCCATTGAACCACAACCATCTAGTGTAGATATCACCACCAACCTAGGCTATGAGGCCACCATGGTGAAAAAACCAAGAAATAAGATTCTATATTTCTCATCCCAACCTTTCTACTCACATTCTTACCTAACCTTCTCAACACAAAGCATTACAAGAATCTTATTCATCCTATGATAGATAAGGAACTATCTTCCAGTACTGGGAGTAATAGTAGTTTTGCATAAATGCAATATTTACACCAAGCCCTATAAATGGAATATTTACACCAAAATATAATACGGATTTTATTAAGAGGTTTGGCACACTAGGTATGGGTATCAAGGACTTAACCATGATCCAAGGACAATCACCAGTGCCTAAAGAATATTTATAGGGTTCATGGTTGTATGTCCCACCTATGGATTTTGTACTATCATTATGAGTGATGATAATGTTGTCAGTGTCCAAACCAATCAAAATTATGAATGGCCTATTTGTAAGAATCTTTACCTTATCCTTGCACAACAAATAAATAGAATAATAGATTAAGACTTCAATTTCTTATTGTAAAACCTTGTATCTTAGCATAGTTTAAACCTTTAATCATTATATTATATTCATATATTAAGAAAATGTTACATGGTTGTCCCTAATATGCTAACAGATTTCCTTGGACCATGCTTAGGGCCCAAATACCAATCCCTATCATGCCAAACCTCATAGTGGATTCAATATTATACTTTTGGGCTAAATATTCCATTTATAAAGCTTGTTTGGTGGTTTCAAACCCTATGCATGGTCCATGAACCATAAAGAATATTTTAACACCCACAATACATTTGATTTTATCCTTGGACCATGGGAAATATCTTAATAACCATCTAGAGTGGAAAATATCATAATGGTTCTCAAGTGATCTTTTGCCAATAAAAGATCAAGTTGCAGACATTTCCACAAAGTCTCTTACAGAAGTGAAGTTTTTCAAACTTTGATCTATGTTAGGAGTTTAATAAGTTGTCATTAAGGGGGGATATGCTATAATTCCTCCTTCTTTCTCCTACTGTGTCACCTTTGTAAATCCTTCAAACATATCCTAGGTTGTTCTTAAGGGGGGATGTTAGGATATTTCGACACTTAGGAGTTATTTAATATAAAATTGGTCTAATGTGTCTTTATCCTAACATAGATAAGGCCTTGAATCCCATCCTTGGTCAAACATTTCTCCTAATTTCATATGTATCCCACTTGGTGGCTAAATATCCCCTTTTAAGGATGCATGTAATGGTTTAAGACCCCATTTTATCCCATGAGCCCTCAAATATTCATTTAGTTGATATGTCTCTTCTTTTCACTATTTTACCATGGTCAAGACACCAAGATCCATCCTTGGTATGAAAAAACTACTATAGGCACCCATATCCCATTTTGAGATCAAAGATCCTTTTTAGAGGTCCTATGTGGTGATTTGAGTCCATGTTAATGGACAATATCCTTAAACTATTTATATACAACTTGAGTCCCTTTATTTTCTCTCCTTGTCATGGTTATGACCCCTAGACCTATCCTTGGTGCATGAAACCACCTAACGTCACACATATCCCAATTGGAGGCCAAATATCCCCTTGAAAGAAACTTTGTAGTGGTTTAAGTACATGTGCATGGTTCATGAGCATTAAAAGTTTCATTTATATCTTAAGACTCTTTATTTTCTTGCATGACCATGGTCACAGTCTCCAAATCCATCCAATGCATCTAAAGTTTTATAATATTTCCCAAATCACATTCATATGTTAAATATTATAATCCCTAAAATACTAATTTAGATCATACAACCCTTGTTTTCCTTCATTGACCATGGTCAAAGCCTTGAGACCCATGTCTGGTATGAAAATTCTCTTAATGATGTCTATATCCCACCAAGAGGCCAATGATTTGAGTTTTTATGGTGGTTTGAGTCCTTTTTCATGGACTAGGGCCCTAGAAGTTCATTTACAGCCAAATCTGTGAGATCCATATCTTTTATGTAAAGCCTCCTAAAAGTACCAATAACGCGCTCAAGGACAAAGTTAATTTCTAAAAGTTTCTTTTTAGTTGTTTTAAGAATATTCCATGTCCCATAAGACTAGTTACACTCATTTATGGATTAAGTACCTTAGTTTCATCCCCTAATCATGGTCAAGGCCCGAAGACCCATCCCGGCTACACAAAAAATCATAATGGAAACCCTTTCTCATTCATATGAAAAATATCCCCTTTAAAGGGATGATGTTGTTAAAGTCCTTGATCATACTTTATGGATTAAGGACCCTATTTTCATCACCTAATCATGGTCAAGGGCCCAACATAAATCCCTACTACACAAAAAAATCCTAATGGAAACTTCATCCAACTCGTATGCAAAAGATCCCCTTTAAATGTCTCATGTTGTAGTTCATGGCTTTAATCATGGCCTATTAACCCAATAATTTTTTTTCAAGGCCTAATTCCTTGGATTTATCCACCAACCATGGTTAAATCCTTCATAGCCATCTTTGATACACAAAATATTATAACAATACCCATATCTCACTCAAAGGTTCATGATTCCCTATAGACAACATGTTATGTGGTTTATAGAATTGATTATGTCCATTAATCCCTAAAGGATTCTTAAATGACCCAAGGGCCTTATTTTCCTTGCCTGACCATGGATAATTACTTAATGCACATGTCCCTAGTGAAAAATATTTCATAATGGTACACATATTCAACTTGGAGGCCAAATACTTCCTCTAAAGGGATTATGTTGAAGGTGATGTTCATGGATATTGAGCCTTACAAATCCATTTATGGAATAAGGCCCTTATTGTCCTCCCTTTGTTATGGTAAAGTCCTTGAGACCCATTCTTACTATGAAAAAACTAATTATTATACCCATATCCTACTTATATGACAAAGATTCACTTTAAAGGAACTATGTTGTAGTTTGAGGCCTAGATCATGGCCTATTAGATCAAGAATATTATCTTAGGTCCTAATTCCCTCGACTTCTCACCCAACCATGGTCAAGGCTCTAGTACCCATCCCTAATGCATAAAACCTTCTAATGTCATCCACATACCACTCTAATGATAATGATATCTTATATAGGGCATGTTTTGTGGTTTGTGGCATGATATCTTATATAAGCCATGATATCTTATATAGGGCATTTTTATATAGGAGAAACCATGTTCCACTTGAAGGATATGGTAATATTAATATTAAAATTGCAGCCTAAAATTATTTTTTTATTTTTTTTTTAAATAAATATTGTTCACCGCAATTGCGACGACATCTTATATTGTTGTGATGCTTTTTCCATATAAAAAATGAATGTTGTCGCAATTACGACGCCCTCTTATATTGTTGTGACTCTTTTGCCATATAAACAATGAAAGTTTTCGTCGCAATGGAGACGAAAACTTATATTGTTGCGATGCTTTTTCCATATAAACAACGAAAAGTTGTCGTCGCAATGGCGACGACAACTTATATTGTTGTGACGCTTTTACCCTATAAACAATGAAAGTTGTTGTCTCAATTGGGATGACAACTTATATTGCTGTGATGCATTTGCCATATAATCAATGAAATTTGTCACCGCAAGTGTGATGCTAACTTAAATTGTTGTGACGTATTTGCTACATAAACATAAAAAAATTGTCGTTGCAAGTGCAACGACAACTTAAATTATTGCAATGCATTTTCTATATAAGAAATGAAATATGTCGTCGCAATGGTCATGTCAATTGCGACGAGATGTTGGTTTCACTTAGTTTTCCTATATTGTCGTATTAACGACGATATTTCTTTTTTGTCACAATTGTGAGAAGTTCCTTTGGGTCGTCTCTCTTGCGACGGTAATTCAATTTCGTCGCAATTTCCACATGACATAAAATGACATTTCAGAGACTCAATATTCATTGCAATATCCACGACATAACGTCACAAGAGCGTCGAAATAGTCGTCGCAAAATGAGCCAAATTTGCTAGTATCACCAGCTTAAGTACATTTGCATTTACATTTACAGTTGGGGTTTGTCCTATGGGTATTAGATCACCAATGTCGATGTCATCGTAATTTGGACCTTATCCCAATTCACCCACCTTGTATCTCCAACAATAATACATCAGAGATATACAACCCATATTTCCCGAGGATGAACCCTGATAAATCCAATGGTCATAATTGAAACGAATATCCAAAGCACCTCTTCACCCGATAGGACCCACCCTCGTCCCATAGGTCAATCCCTAAGTGACACCTACCACCACCCTAGACACATGGACTACTGATTTGGTAGGCCACATCATCAGGTCATCTCCATATCCTCTCATGGTTTAGGTGGGACCTATGACAGATCGACGGCTATCATCGCATCTCACCCACTCACTAATCCATGGTATGGATGAGTGCTCAGTGTCCTCATGTTGAGAGTGTATCCATTCTATACTATCAAACTACTTCGACAAACCCTCTCTGATGGATGACATTAATGCACTTACAATCTCCCCGATCAATGGTTGAGATTTCATCGGCCTGCTTCCAGATCTATGGTCCACACTCAACCTCGAAGTTCCTCCTTTGAATCCCGAGTTACAATGACATGTGGCACAAATTCCACTCGACATGTGGTACCATCCACGTTACTCTCTTGAGTCCTTTGAAAGGAATCAATGGTATCGATCTCCTTTCATAGTTTCTCCAATCACAGAATAGATATGTTCATTGGAGAATATGTTTGAATTACTTCTTTAACCTATTCACATTAAATAGGTTAAAAATAAGGTTAATGTGAATACTGGAATATAACTTATCTAACTTCCTATTCTATTAGGAAGTTAGATAAGCATTTGATCAGGGGATCAAATTTTGCTCAATTTTCAAAGTGCTCAGATTGAGATGAAAACAGTACCATTGCGTCCGTCTCGTTTTCCTGATTCCGGTGGTATATTTATTTTCGCAAATGGAGTCTGTATGGAGGAGATATCGCGATTTGATCGCCAAGTCAAACAGGGAAAAATTTGGGATGTTGACTGTACCTGTCTGTACAGTCCATACGGCCATGTGGAGGGTCGTACCATCATGATGACGTGGCATATTGATGATGTGGTGCAGTATGGTTGGGTGATCATTGACCAGTGATATGTTGACACGTGTCGCTATGTGGTTGGCTTATGTTTTTGTGTTTCTATAAAATGGTTTGGAGGCCGCGGGGTTCGACCTCCGGACCTCCCAAACACCAAAGATTTCATAACACTACGCTAGCCAACAAACCTGCACTTGTTCCTTGTTATATAGTTCGGCGCATATATATTTAAGTTTGGATGTTGTATTGTGTGGAAAAGGGTGCAGATTGTAGAACCAGAGACAGCATAGTTGAAGGGGAGAACTTCAAGGAGGCTATCTTCTTCATTTTTCAACCGTTTCAGGTGTTGTCAGAGCCTAGACAGGGGTTTTGGGACGCTGCGGAGCCATTGGAACAGTTATTTTGTTGATTTGAGCACTGTAAGACATTTTTTTAAGAACTTTGAGCAATTTAATATAAAAGATCCATTTGGAGGCTGGACCAGGAGATGTAGCCCGGAGTGGGGTGAACTCCTTTATCAAGTTGTTGTGTTTATGTCTGATGTTCAATGATTTATGCTGCTATCTATGTTTATTTCTACATAAGTAATCCTTTATTATGTGTTCCAAATTGATCTGGTTGCTTTAAACACATAACATTTCACTTGCAATTAATTTAATCAAGTTTATCATGTCTTCTTCATTTTTAGATCAAGTTGGTATCAGAGCAAAGGTTTTGAAGACTTGATTGTTTGCAATTTTTGTTTCTGATGCTCACAAGGTTGAAACTCACATGAGGAGAAGGTCAACTTGTGGAGCCAATTTCTTATCCAACGAGGAGGAAGCAGTTTCATTCACCGCGAGTTGTAGAGAGACATTCACCAAGTATGGCACATGCAGAAAGTCATGGACGTGTTCCGGACGAAGATGAAGATCTCATACAGGCTGTCATCGAGTTGAGAAACATGATGAAGATTTTGTTGGAACGGAACATAATGTTGCCGGGTGAAGGCTCTAATCCTTCAGTGCATAAGGAAGGCGGTGGTGACAAGTCTCCAGGCAGAGATGGAGGGAATGGTGCTTCTTCGCCACCCTCTCCTCCTCCATCATCATCATCATATTCTTCTTCTTCTTCTACCAGTTCGAAGAATCTTCCACATTCTCCAAAGGGGCATGGTAAAACTCCTTCGCAAATTCCTTCATTAAAGCTTGATATAAAATTTGAGTTGCCAATTTATAATGGAGAAGTT
>ML814557.1:364205-405100 GCA_009831015.1 Picea engelmannii | reverse complement strand
TTGGAGATGAAGCTCATTAGGAGGATGCCCCCTCGAAGAGGCAAGTGAACAGGAGAGGATCCCTTCCATAATAGGATCCATTGTATGGTGTTTCCCTACCTTAAGGGTTTGGTAATAATATTGTGTGGTTTCTTCTATCTTGCTTTGTGGATCTATTGTGTATTCAATAATTGTGGTGATTATATTTGTAAATCTATCCAGGTTCTTAACAGTAGCACACACACAACCTTCAAATTATAGGGAAAAGATCTTGATTGGTTGGAAAGAATAAATGCACGTCTTGAATAGGGAAGGGGGCGATGATGGGAAATTCAGTTGTTTTTACATAATAGACTCATTTCGAAGGGACAGAAGGGCTCCTGTGCAATGGAACAAGGTGGAAGCCCCAATGCCGAAGGAAGGTCGACTAAATGAAAGTAGGTAGGCCCCCTGAAGCTAACTTATGGTCGAAACGAGAATAATCCATCGACATATAGCTTATAAAGTGAGCCAATCGACTACCAGAGGAATGGGAATTAAAGACCCAACCCAGTATCGAAGAGAGGGAAGAAAGAATGGATGGTTTACTAAGAAGCTTTCTTTGTCTCAACCACCCTATAATCAATCTCATTCTCATTGAATTCTTCCTAGGCCAAGGAAAATGAATTCTTAGAAAGGTACCATCCATAACGAAACTAAACGTCAAGGAGGGAAGGAAGCGTGACAAATCCCAGTGGCCAGTTATCCAGCTTGACTCGACCTTCTTTGCTTTACCCGAAATCTCCCTATTAGACTGACACAACCCAACTATAATCCCCCCACCCCGAAGGAACTTCTTCAAAAGCCGAGGGTGCGAAAGCAGCCATAGTAGTAACCAGAGAGGAATGGATGAAAGAAAAACATTTGGAACAACAATTCCCCCCCACCCGCGAAGCGAACTCAGAAGCCCCGAAGGCACATTATTCCAGTTCTGGCGGTATCAAATCGGGTTTTTCAAGCCGGATAGGGGATTAAACATGGATGGGAAAAGGAGAGGGACTTAGCTAGCAGATTTTAGAGCGGCACGAAGCAGGACATCACTCGTTGGATCAATCTTCGTACCTACCAGAAATCACTCTTCACCCTGGCAGTCGACTGGTAACGATCAATTGATCGCCCCTCAGCCATTGACCAATTCATCATATTACGTATATAAGACAATGTACTCTTTTCCCTCCTTCCCCACCATATATTCAACGAGTTTTCTAAATATTTTTTATTTTCTTTGATCCGGCTTTCAGTCGCACCATAGGGTAGAGCAGTATCGATAAATGGTTGGAAGGAATCTTGCAAGTGATATTATCTACTTATTAACAATCGACCCACCTCTGGGCTAATTTTATCAGATATACGAAATGGAACATTCTGCCATCACCATCAGATTGGGCACCGGAGATCCGTCGTAGAATCAGATTATATTAAAAGATCTAAGGAGTTTCGAATTGACTTCATTTCGACCAACGCCAAGCTTCTATTATATATGTAATTACGGATTTCTACTATTATATACGTAATTACGTATTATATACCGGCCAGCATCAAAGCATAAACCTCTCTCTATTGGTCCACCCGGCATCTAACATCATTATGTTAATTGTGCTATGTGAATAGGGATCAACTAGGGCCTCTTGCTCTGGTACCGAATCAATGCTATGTTGTTGTATAAATTCCATATATAAATAGATGTTGTGAGGTGTGTCAGTGTCCGTATCCGCAGCCTTATCTGTTGTCGATGTAGCTGTCGTTGTCGTATCCATTGTCGTTGTAGCTGTCGTTGTCGTAGCCTGGCCCCACCCTCAATGTGAGTTGTATTGGGTCCCGAAAGCGTGGAATGAATATTGTTTCCTGAAGGTTAGGTCCTTCCTAAATGTCCTAGGCATTGACGGAATGCACGTCGAGAATGGTCGGGGAAAGAGGGTTGAACGGGGCTTGAACTGAACTCATCCAGAAAGTAAAAGTAGATTGTTTATTTACTTAACTGTGTCATTTCTTGATGTTTCTCTATGAGAGTAGGGACCATCGATTGCTTTTAGCTTGAGCGCCTTGATCCTATTCTGTTCGGAATCTGACTCAACTGAATCATAATTAGATTGAAACGGATAACCTTGCATTATGAGTTTTGTTCCAATGTGAATAGTGGAGCTTGCGGTAATGCGACATGGCACACGTTATTACGTATATAAGACTGCTATATCACTCTACTTCACTGAACCTGAAAGGAAAGAGAAAGCAATGTATAACTTCACAAAGCTCATTAATAGATAATTGTAAGAATATAGCCTAAATCTCCAATTGGGAATTGGCTTCCTTCAACTCATCAATCTGCTCCTTAAGTCCAACAATATCAGTGTGAGGGGGATTTCTAACTTCCTCCTCCAAATAATCAAGTAGATATATTTTGTCCCCAAAATATTCCACGAGGTTTTGAAAGACACATTCCAAAGTTCTTTCCATGACAACAATTTTCATAACTCCTTCATCATATTTCTTCAAGATAGAGGTTGCACTTCATTTGCAACAATACTTGGCTTGCACTACTGCAACCTCCTAATGGTCTGATCTTTCCCATCAAACTCATGATGAAGTAAAGAAACCAGTTTATTTCATTTAGCAATGATCTCTACTTGAGAGACAAGATTAAACCTTCTCTCTTTCTCTGCATGAAGTCTCTAAAAATCATCCATATCTTCAACAAAGGGTACAAAGTGCTTCAAATCTACACTTAGTCGATTCCAAATAAGTAAACTTTTCTATCTGCTTGTCGATCTTTTGCTAGGTCAGAAAAAATCTTTCCCAATGTTCATTTGATAAACTCGGGATTTGTTTTAACATTTTATCCTGAGTGCGATTGTTATTAAGTGTTTTTAAACTCACAATCTGATTCCACATGTGCTTGGAAATGTTTGGTCCCCACACCCCACATCCCTACATGTGTACCGACATTATGAGGGTCCAGAATATAAATCATACCTTTCTCCAGTAGGGATTGATTCAAATGTTCTACATCTGTTTTTAAGTATAAAGATTGCCATCCATCCTCCATGTAGTCTCTTCCTTGTGCACGTGTACCAGTTTAATCTTTTGTTGAAGTTTATTTGCACCTGATTTGGTTTCCTTTTTAGTGAAAATACTAGCACCTTAGCCTTGCTTGCATTCATGCTCATTCCTACCTTTTCACAAAATAATTCCAAGGCTGTCAAGTGTTCTTGGACGTTGTGTTCGGGTAACATTCTTCCTTGTTTTAGAATCATTTGCAAGCATTGTGGTTTACTATTGGGGTGTTGTTTATGAGTGCATATTTCTTCTTAATTCGGGTTCTACCAAGTTCAATTTCTACATCTTTGTACAACAAAGGTAGGGTTTTTGTAGCTTAATCTTTTTAGCCTTGCTTGCCCTTATCTCATACAGAAGAAGGCCTCCCATGATCCCTATCTTTACCCCATTTTCCCAATGGAAAGACACTAGTTTCGGTCCACTCAACCATCTTATTTTCTAAGGTTTATTAAATTGTCTTTCTAGAGCTAACTCTTCATTTCACCTTGAGCTTTCATTTCATAGTTCTAGAAATCCTATTCTAGGGATATCCCCCTTGAGCCGGAGGAGAGTCGGCCTAAAGTGAGAAGAGGGTGTGTGAGGTGACATTGGCATCCCTCTTAGTTCCTCCAAGGTCTTACTTGAGATTTAGGACTTTATCTCAAGAAGTCAGAGTTTTTGTGGTCCTTGTTCATTTTTTTCCATCCCCCCCTGTCCCCTTAAAACCTATGTCCTTGGCCATTGGAAATCCCTTTGGGTAGAGAAGGATTTTTTTTCTTTCTCCTTGGGCAGGTACCTGAATTGTAGGGCTTTGTTGTTCTTGCTCCCCTTTCCATGTCTAAGTGGACATAGTCCCTACTATCCCATATTCATCCTTGTAATCTACATGGACTTCATCATAGACCTTGGAAAATTCCACATCTTGAGGAATAGTGCCATAGGGGGCTTTTTCTTGCTTGATGTACAATCTCATCTGCCACCAAGCACCCATATTTTGCTTGTTAAAGTTGTAAACCACCACTTCTTTCCATCTATTTTTAGGTAAGGAAACAAAATTAGCATCACCCTTGGTGATTATTGCATCCTTTGGCCTGTAGAATGTGAAATATGGTAGGAGCTGGGGTTTTTCTGGCTAAGGGGGAGAGGGAAAGCCTCTTCAATTTCCTTGGAATTATCCAACTCAGCAGCCATAATTGTCTTGACCTCCAACCAAGAATGTAAGCTAGCCAATTTATAATCCAGTGGCCTCTTCTCATGATCCTTTAGCCTAGTGAGCTTATTTCCCTTTGTTGTTGGTAGAACGTAGTAAGGGTCATACTTTCAGGGTCTGTCTAATAGAAACTTCATGGTCTCAAGTATTTGAGAAACCTTCATGGCACCATTTGAGTTTGTGAATGCATACCCTCCCATGGAAATGGGATAGATGACAACACCCTTCTTTTTGGTTGGGCTTCAGAAAATATGATTTATCAATCTGGGACAACTGCCTGACATATTGTTACAGGATAAATTGGTATGTGCGGACACTAACAGATCTCCCTAGATCCACCTAGATCTAGAACAAAACAGGACATGACATGATGCTTTCCCTAAGTTACAATCATTGAATTTGTCATTGAAGAAGGAATAAGTGACTTACCTTTATATATCGCTTCCTTATGTCTTTGTTGTCCCTGCTTCGCTTTGGTAGCCTTGTGATATCAGATCTACAATGACACAAATCGACCAAAGTGAAAGAAACAATAATACATTCAATGAAGACTTAAACACGTGATCAAGGAGTCATGTAATAAAATAAGAGTGATTTTATGGGAAAGAGACATGCCACAGTATTATGTTAAATGAAAATAGAAGATACAACCAGATTGTCTTGATGTTGCAAGCTTCCTTTCGGTGGTCCTTCATTCCAACACACACACTTGCTCCATGCTTGCATGAAGAAGATCCACTATGGTTTGATGGAAAAATGGAGGCCTCAAGCATCAATTCAAATAGGATTCCTCACACAATTCTGAATCTATTATTTCATAAATTCTCTATTCAATCTTACTTAACCTCTTCCATGAGAAACCTTTCAATATATAGGAGAATGAGAGATGGTTAAGGGGATGAGGATGATCCCACTAGATCTGAGAAGTCAGTAGGATGCCAACCATGTGAATGCTAACTCATTTTCTAGGAGATCCTCTTCTAGAACCTTCGTAACCTCTTCTTCCTTTTTAACCTTGAAACATGTTCGCACCCTACCTATAGAGAAAATTGTGAACTCCTTGCAAGCTAGGTATAGAGCAACCTGCGAGAATCAGGGTTTTTGCACCCTGGACGATATGCAGCCTACGAACTCGCTATACAAATATGTTTTGTAGAGGAAAACAATAGTCACGTTTCTCAGGCAAAAAGTCCTTGTGAGAGCCTGAACACATCGTTGTAGAGACATCACCAGAGTGACCAAAATAATGTGTAACAGAATGCCCCCCAAAGTATGAGGCAAGAACTTGTGATAGCCAAAATACTTTGTAAAATGTGTGTGTGTGTCAAAAACAAGGATCGCACCTAATCGGAAACCTGCAAATAATCAAGTATCTGTAAAATATAATACAAGTTCTGAGGTAGGCATTCCCATGCTCAGACTACAAATGAATGAAATCACAAATGTAGGCCATGGCCACCAATCATACACCGTGGATCTAGGTCATCAAAATGGTACATAGCCACCAGGAATACACTGGGATCTATGTGTTAAAAGACTCATATTAAGACATAGCCACATGACACACAAAGTGGATATATGTGTCAATACAAATCATAAATACTCCATCGCAACCTAGACCAAAAAGATGAGACCCGGGGTCTTCAATCCCATCGTCTGAAAGTACGAATCTATCCATGTGATTACATGTATCGAAGTCGAACATGGTAGAAACCACTTGATTACCGACCATTGATGAAAACCGTTAACAAGTGCGAGGGAAATCACCATTGATGTCAATGACTCCCATGTTACCTAAGTACAATCCGAACGAATGTGAATAAATGAGTTGAAGTCGAACACTCGACGGAATCTCTCAATCAGGGACCAATGATGTGAATCCACTGTCGAAAGCGAAGAGACCTGCCATTAAGGCATGCAGGTTATAAGGTGCTAAATGATTTCTAAGTCTTATTCTCAGATAATGAGTTGGAGTCGACGGAAAAAGACTCGTCACAGGAGGGCCTTGATGTATCCCCCATCAATGACACGAAATAAGTAATAGATTTTAGAGTAAGTCAAAGTACGAATATGATTTGAAACTAACACGGGGAAGGTCGACATGGTAAGAATTGACAACTACATATGGCTGACTCAATGGAGGGCTTGTTTAGACTTCTCTTGAATATATGAACAACACGACAATGGTCTTGGCAGCACTGATTCAAAGACGGCCCAAGATATGACCTTGTGGAAAGTCAGACGAGAGACAAATGGATTTCCCAACCTGGATTCAAATGACGAACAGGGGGTGTCATGTTCAAGAGCGACGCTTACTGCCATTAATACAAATACGAAGGCACATCCCTTTCCCAAAATTTCCCCCACCATTTCTGGCGAGTACCTCTTTATTTTTACACAAGCTTGAGGAGGATAACATATGCTTGTTGATGTAAGCTCATCCTTCGAACGAGTCCCTCGAATTATTTTTAGCGAACCCTAGGAAGGAGTGGTTCGATCCCATAAAGGGTCTTTCGATATTTGTTTAACGAGTCCAAAGATAGAAAACTCGGGGTTTTTCATGTTTTGAGAGTCTGAAAAACACTTAAGAGAACTCTGCAAGTTCTTTTTTCGTAAATTAGTTCGACGAGACCGAAAAAGTGATAAACTATCGTTCATCGAACGTTTTCTTCAAATACTTTTATGAGCATGAAAAGAACAAGATCGCTCGGCAATCTTTTCATTTTTATGGAGCATGAAAAGATCTTAAAGGATACTCCCTTATCTTCGTTGTTTTCATGTTACCATGACGAGTACAAAAAGACGACAAAAGTATACTCGGTTGCATTCTCATGTATTTTCGAGCATGAGAACGAATGAATATTGAGCTCGGTAACTTATTCTCATGTATTTACAAGCATGAGAAAGAAAAAATACTAAGCTTGGAATTGTTTTCATTTTTACGCAAGCTTTAAAACTAGCCAAAACTATGCTTGGACCTAGTTTCATTTTTACACAAGTTTGAACCAGAGGAAACTATGCTTGAGATAGATTTTATTTTTACACAAGCTTAAAACTAAACAAAAATATGCTTGGACTTAGTTTCATTTTTACACAAGCTTGAACCATAAAAAACTATTCTTGTGACTTCCCAACGCATGGTCGGTACTTAGCCCCCAGTTTAAGAAACTAGCAACTCTACTTCAGCTTGAAGTCCAAAGGCTGAAAGTATTTCCCCCCAATCTTTGTTTCATCCAACTGGGAAGGAGAATGAAATGAAGCTTCAAATACTATATGTAGGACTTGATCCAAATGGAGAGGGGGAATTTATTTCATTTTTTAACGAGCTTGACACATGAGAAGAACTATGCTCATGACTCTAGGTATAATCCCAAGACCACTGTTTCATTTTTAACGATCTTGACACAGAAACAAGAACTATGCTCGTAACCTATGTTTCATTTTTTTAACGAGGTCGCCACAGAGACGCAAAATTATCCTCATAACCTTTTTTCAATTTTTTAACGAGGTTGCTACAGAGACGTGAAAACTATCCTCAAAACGGGTTTCATTTTTTAACGAGCTTGAAATTAAAAAACTATGCTCTTAGACCTCTATTTCATTTTTTAACGAGGTTTCCTCAAAGACGCAAAAACTATCCTCGACTCTCTTCTTAATCATGGATTCCAAGAGGACAATGCTCCGGAAGGACACCATGTCAAGGGACAAAACTCGGTCATGGCTTCCAAGAGATCTTCACTAGATGGAAGGAACACACTCTAGAAGGAACACATGTCGAGGGCTGTGACAGGGGTAAGGAGATCAGGATCTAAAGACCCTATCGAAGAGATAACCATGTCAACTACCAGATCTAAGTCACTAGAAGTTGAAGCCATTGGAGACAACGCCACATAATTGACCTGTGGCAGGGGAGATACCGTCTGCATATAAGAACCATTTAGGGAGGCAATCCAGTCGGGGTCAATGAATGAAATTTGATCAATAGTCACAACTCATCCATTGTGAGGGAAATATATCGCACGAAAAAGAGTAGACACAATAGCTTTCATGGCATAGACATAATCTCGCCCAAGAAGTAAAGAAAAATCCAAGGGGCCTTGGACGACCATGACATTAATAAAGACAATTTTCCCTCCCAAAGTTATAGGAAACTGAGGAAGGGTCCCTAAAGGTTGATTGGTTCTTCTGTTAAAAGATAACAAATTCTACATAACCAAGGCAAGTTGAGGACAACCCAAAGCTTGCCAAGCAAAAGAGGACAAAATGCTAATGGATGCACCTTCATCTATCAACGTCTAAGGAACGCCCCGACCATAAACCTGCACTGTAATCTGGAAAGGAATGTGAGAGGGAAGACTAGGTCTAGTTAGTACACCCTACTTAAAAAGGATGGCCTCATTACTTGGAGGGGGTTTCATGGGAAAAGGAGGAATACCCCCCGACACGACAGAGTCTGTATCAACGAGAAAAACGTGGGCAGTATCGAGTCTACTCTCGAGTGGGAAAGAAGGATCGATCGATGAAGAGATCTGATCGACCACTTGGGCTGCATTCTCCAAGGGGAGAATGGGGTCGACAGGTGGAAACGAATCGACCTCTTGGGTTTCACTCTCTAACGTGAGAGCGGGATCGACCGAGGATGGGATCAGATCAAACACTTTGTTAACACTCTCTAAAGGGAGAGTGGGATTGACCAAATATGGGATCATATCGACCACTTTGTCAACTAGTTCAATTAAGGACATGACCAGATTGACGACATGATCAATCAGATTGATCGGCGACGGGTCCGGAGTGATCATTCCATCAACTATAGGGGGGTTGAGAGAAAACTTATGATAAGCAGCTGGAAGTTGAGTCTGTGAAACAATCATGTCTTCTAGTAATTTTGAGGCTTTGTCCATATGAGGGAAAAGGTGAGTTAGATCAATCCCTTTGCATAACATACACGGGAACTTGACTCTGCTTTTCTTCTTCCCAAGGGTATCGTGACTAGTTGACGGGAGGTGATCAACATGTTGTTAAGAGGCTGACGACATGGAATGGAGAGGAGATGTAGACCATGGTTCTATAACTTTGGATACACCAAGGAAATCCTTAAGAAGATGTCTACCCTTACAAAGCCTGCAAGGGTATTTGGGCTCATGGGTTGTTTGGGCGATCTTGACATCATCAACACTCCCAGCACAATTAACAGTAACTAGTTTCTTTCCAACATGTTTGATAGTGGTTGGAGGTTTTGACCCTTGTTTATCTTTCTTCTTCTTAATCTTTCTTTTATTTTTATTCTTATTCACCGGGTTACTAGCTTCAAAACTTTCACTCGATGAAGAAGATGACCTTGCAAGTGAAGAAGGCGAATAATACCTTACTGGTGAAGAAGGTGAAGGATCAACATGATGTTGATGATCTTGGGGGGAAGTGCTTGTGATTGAAGCACTAACTTCATTCGGGATTACCTAAGTGGAAAACAACCATACTGGTAATCCAATTGTGAGACCTGGAAGGCTCAAAGTAGCAATATGAGGAGGACCAATTTTTCCGTAAGCAGGACAAACAAAAGGTTCCCCTGGAAAAGGAGTTCCTTCATTGGTCATTACGGGAACTGACACCATAAAAATAAAGATCCAATCTAGACTCCACTAGGGAAAACAAACAACACACGTTAAAAATCTAGTAAGCAAACAAGCAAACACAACCTTCTCACAATGAGCACGCTAGTTGGTGGTGAAATCCAATGTCGCAAGAACAAAGTAAGAAGGGGATGAGATAGAGCAGGTGGAAAAGTTACATTGATGACCTGTTTAAGGGACTTATGCCTTGGTGCAAGCTCCCACACATAAACGTGGGTATACCCTCTAAGGAGCCCAAGTGAGTTTGGCCAACGTTGATTCCAGGTACTATGAAGACATGCCCCTCCATGATCACCTTGTGTAAATACCCTAAAGAGATAGGCCACTAAAGTTACCAATCACTACAATGATGTCTGGGGAAACATTCGACAGTCCGATCCATGCACAAGGGAAGGGTATCTAGCCTGAAATCAACTTGAAAGGCTTCCACTCATAATTGTGGGTATACCTTCAAGTGACCCCCATAATACGTGCAATCTCTACACCAAGACCAACAAAGTAGGGTAAGCAACTATGCTTGTCTTAATGCGACCTCATGATTGACCCTTGTGTGAGAAGGGCTTCCCATGACAAAATGTAGTAAGTAGATTTAACTCTCCCTAGCACAAGATACTATGTTTGTTTGCAACTTTGGAAAGTTATCTTTCACACCTATTCCAAAGCCCTACAACTAATCTAATGTAAGTTTTCTACTAGAAAATATAAAAATTTCTAATCAATTTTTATAAGTGTTTTAATTTTAAGGCTGTTGTTACTCAAGAGGAAAATGGCATGGACAATATGGTGTTTTGACTGACTCGAAAGTTATGCAAAGAGATGAAGATGCAATCTTTTCATTTTGATGAAAGCTATGCTACGAGAAGGAGAAAAAATTTATCATTCCCATATGCACAATGTCCCAAAATTTTAAAACTCATCAATATCAATATCTTCAAGAAATGATACAAAGAGACTGTACACCAATACACCAATAACTAGTTGCTTTCCAACATGTTTGATAGCGGTTGGAGGTTTTTACCCTTGTTTATCTTTCTTCTTCTTAATCTTTCTTTTCTTCTTATTCTTATTCACCAGGTTACTAGCTTCAAAACTTTCACTCGATGAAGAAGATGACCTTGCAAGTGAAGAAGGCGAATAAGACCTTACTGGTGAAGAAGGTGAAGGATCAACATGAGGTTGATGCTCTTGGGGGGAAGTGCTTGTGATTGAAGCACTAACTTCATTCAGGATTACCTAAGTGGAAAACAACCATACCGGTAATCCAATTGTGAGACCTGGAAGGCTCAAAGTAGCAATATGAGGAGGACCAATTTTTCCATAAGAAGGACAAACAAAAGGTTCCCCTGGAAAAGGAGTTCCTTCATTGGTCATTCCGGGAACTGACACCATAAAAATAAAGATCCAATCTAGACTCCACTAGGGAAAACAAACAACACACGTTAAAAATCTAGTAAGCAAACAAGCAAACACAACCTTCTCACAATGAGCACACTAGTTGGTGGTGAAATCCAACGTCGCAAGAACAAAGTAATAAAGGGATGAGATAGAGCAGGTGGAAAAGTTACATTGATGACCTGTTTAACGGACTTATGCCTTGGTGCAAGCTCCCACACATAAACGTGGGTATACCCTCTAAGGAGCCCGAGTGAGTTTGGCCAACGTCGATTCCAGGTACTATAAAGACTTGCCCCTCCACGATCACCTTGTGTGAAGACCCTAAAGAGATAGGCCACTAAAGTTACCAATCACTACAATGATGCCTGGGGAAACATTTGACAGTCCGATCCACGCACAAGGGCAGGGTATCTAGCCTGAAATCAGCTTGAAAGGCTTCCACTCATAATTGTGGGTATACCTTCAAGTGACCCCCATAATACATGCAATCTCTACATCAATACCAACAAAGCAGGGTAAGTAACTCTTCTTGTCTTAATGCGACCTCGTGATTGACCCTTGTGTGAGAAGGGCTTCCCATGACAAAATGTAGTAAGTAGATTTAACTCTCCCTAGCACAAGATACTATGTTTGTTTGCAACTTTGGAAAGTTATCTTTCACACCTATTCCAAAGCCCTACAACTAATCTAATGTAGGTTTTCTACTAGAAAATATAAAAAAAATTAATCAATTTTTATAAGTGTTTTAATTTTAAGGTTGTTGTTACTCAAGAGGAAAATGGCGTGGACAATATGGTGTTTTGACCGACTCGAAAGTTATGCAAAGAGATGAAGATGCAATCTTTTCATTTCGATGAAAGCTATGCTACGAGAAGGAGAAAAAATTTATCATTCCCATATGCACAATGTCCCAAAATTTTAAAACTCATCAATATCAATATCTTCAAGAAATGATACAAAGAGATTGTACACCAATACACGATTCATGCCCCCCCCGGCCATGAGGGGGAAAAATTTTCACCAAAAAATGCCAAGAATCATGCAATTTCGCTACTTCAAATGCAAGGATGCCCTCAATCTAATATAAAGCAAGAAATTAAATATTTTTGTTTCAAAAATTTCACTAAAAGCAATAATGAACTTTCTTAAAACAAAGAAACCCAAACTAAAAGTTTTCTTTTAAAGCGAACTATTCAAAAGAAATCTGATCTTTCCCTAAACAATCCTAAAGAAAACATAGGCTTTGTAATTGAAAGACACTCAAAGAAAGAGACTAATCCTTCAAAACCAAACAAAGCAAAGATGGCTAAAATCAACTCAAAAAATGTCAAGCAAACTGTAAATAGATCAATATAGGCTCCAAAAGTTCAATCCAGCTGATGAAAGAAAAACTGGGCATCAAAAGATAACAAGACCCAATCCAAAAAAAATTACAAACAAGTTCGCAGCCTAGTAGTGAGGTGCAGTGTGAAAGTTAGGCATTTTAGCAGTCTAGACACAGGTAGGGTGTAAGAAGGTCGCATTGGACTGAACAGTAGGGTGCAAAAATCAAGGGTTTTCGTAGGCTGTATACAGGTGAAGTGCAGGAATGTCTGTAATCAAAAGGAATTTGGAAAAATGACAAAGAGTCTAAGTGAACTTTTATATCCAGAGAGTCTGGATGGATCTCCCACAGACTCAGAGACCAAAAAACAAGAAATCGAAGCAAGGGAAACTAGAATAACTAAGAAACAATCCATTCCCCAGTACCGTCGCCAATTTTGTTACAGGATAAATCGGTATATGCGGACACTAATAAATCTCCCTAAATCCACCTAGATCTAGAACAAAACAGGACAGGACATGACGTTTTCCCTAAATTACAATCATTGAATTTGTCATTGAAGAAGGAAAAAGTGACGTACCTTTAGATATCGCTTCCTTATGTCTTTGTTGTCCCTACTTCGCTTTGGTAGCCTTGTGATATCAGATCTACAATGACACAATTCGACCAAGGTGAAAGAAACAATAATACATTCAATGAAGACTTAAACATGTGATCAAGGAGTCATGTAATAAAATAAGAGTGATTTTATGGGAAATGGACATGCCACTGTATTATGTTAAATGAAAGTAGAATATACAACTAGATTGTCTTGATGTCGCAAGATTACTTTCAGTGGTCCTTCATTCCAACACACACACTTGCTCCATGCTTTCATGAAGAAGATCCACTATGGCTTGATGGACAAATGGAAGCCTCAAGCATCAATTCAAATAGGATTCCTCACACAATTCTGAATCTATTCTTTCATCAATTCTCTATTCAATCTTACTTAACCTCTTCCATGAGAAACCTTTCAATATATAGGAGAATGAGAGATGGTTAAAGGGGTAAGGATGATCCCACTAAATCTAAGAAGTCAGTAGGATGCCAACCATGTGAATGCCAACTCATTTTCTAGAAGATCCTCTTCTAGAACCTTCGTAACCTCTTCTTCATGTTTATCCTTGAAACAGGTTTGCACCCTACCTATAGAGAAAACTGCAAACTTCTTGCAATCCAGGTATAGAGCAACCTGCGAGAATCAGGGTTTTTTCACCCTGCACCATATGCAGCCTATGAAATTACTATAAAAATATGTTTTGTAGAGGAAGACAACAGTCACTTTTCTCAGGCAAAAATTCCTTGTGAGAGCCTGAACACATCACTGTAGAGACATCAGCAGAGTGATCAAAATAATGTGTAACACATACTCTAGCACAAAGATCTTGGGAATAATCAAACATAGGGAGTCTGTAAGGGGCCAAGTCTGACCCATATATCCCGATTACTATAAAATCCTCCCCTAAGAACCACCCCGCTTCTCTTGATCTCAGTTCCTACATGTAGCTAGGACTTTCTCTTAGTAGGCATTATCTCGGGTTGCTTCCCTTTTCTAACTGAAAAAGATACAAACGTACTATCTAACATATTATACTCTGAGAACTTGTTGATAAGTTGATTCATGATTCTTGTCAATGAGAAGATTTGATTGTATCAGCCTAAACCTTCTTTCAATAATTGATCTTTATGGTGCTTCCATCATCAATTGAGTTTTTTATCCATGGATTTCTTAGGGTCTATCTATTCATATTCGGGCTCCTATGAGAGATGTTTTTTTTTTCTACAGCTGATAAAAGTTGTTACTTGGGATGGTGCATATGTAGAAATCCTTTTCTTTTGTCCTTACCCATAGTAGTTATTAACTAAGTTATTCTATGGTACAGATTGTCGCACTTAATGATAGATCAAGGTCGTGTTATTAAGAGCTTGTGGTAGGGATGGGTTTTGTTCTAATGCCTAAAAATAATATTCCAAAGCCTTTGTATGTTCCCCATTACTTGTATGCACAAGAACTACATTATATAGTATATAACTTCGATCATAAGGGTCAGTTTCCAGTCTCATAACTTCATATTAATTTTGTAAAGATTCTGCATATTCCCCTTCTGATTGAGCTGACATTTTTTACAGTCGTTCATTCCATTTCATTGATCTCCTCTTCAAAATCGTACATGAGATTCCCACTTCATAAGGCTCCTCCTTTCTTTACAATAGGTAATACGAGGAGTGATCCATGGAATTGAAAAAAAAAAAATTATGACCCAATATTATGAATTAACAAGGGCTAGTGACCAACCCACCATGATCAATGGCTCATATCTCTCCTCTATCATCTAATCAGATCTACGATTTCTTTTCTTTTGTCGACTACCAATGTTGTCGGACTTTACACAATTTGGACACTCAATTGTTCACAACTATGTGCCTTCGTCAACGAATGGCTGAGATCTTTTGATCGACCATATCAATGACTACGATCTCTCTTAGGTTAATGTAGGATTTCACAGTAATAAAACCACTGCTTTGGGGATTTATCCATTTCTTGAGTTCTACGGAACTTTAGTCCTGATCTTAAAGGGTTCGAAACCACTCTAAGGTCATTACAAGTGATTGAAACTTAAGGGGAAAACCTTGCAAGATTTACAAGCTCTCCATACAAGGATACAAAGTTTTCAAGTACACAACAGTCCATACTTATTCATTTTCATGATTATTAGATCAATAATATCCACCACAACCTATCTTGACTTTCATGCATTCAAACCATGGATTATAAATAACTAAGTTTCCTTTTAAATTCAGACATTTACACATGCATATAGATATATCATTCATAAGAAGTTTCAGTGCAGATAAACACTTATGTGGTAAGGATATTGCCAAATCCAACTAACTGAGAGAGGATTCCTTTCCTCCCAACCTTAGGCCTTGTTGTAGAGTAACTTCCTACAACACACCAGCCTCGTGCCAAGCCATGATACCACCGGGGAAATTGACTCAACAGGGTTCCAAGTTTGCGATGATCCGACAAGGTTACTCTCCTTCCTCCTCTGACATAAAAGAAGTTTCCACCTCTCAGTGAGCTTCAAATATCCATAGGTTTATCAGGTGGTTTCTCAACTAGATTTACTCTGCACAAGGGAGTCCCTTCTTTAATCAACAATCCCTTAGTGACCTCCCCTTACCAGTGTCAATTTATGTCCAATAAGCACCAAATTGCATCCCATTAACACACCAGTTCGAGATCCTGGTCTTCTCTATTCAGGATGATCATCAATAACTCAGACAGGCTTCATGTTCTCCTCTAGGAAGCTCTTCTTTTTCCTTCTTTTCCTCAAATAGCACATCTAAACCTCGGTGCTTTATTCTCTCTTTCTCATCTTGGTGTCTCCTACCTTCCTCTATTGTGTGTGTCTCTCTTGTGTCTCATACCTTCCTCTATTATGTGTGTCTCTCTTGTGTCTGATGATGTTTTCCTCCTCTCATATTATTCTCTATTCCCTCAGGATTTATGTGACTTCTTGTAGATGTAGCCTGTACTCTGCAATTCCCAATCTGAAGGGGTGGTTCTGTGGTATCCCCCTGTCAGTTGTTCAATTAGTATTTTTCTCTACATGGACCAACTGCCAATAGTCATTAATTGCCCCAACCACGTCTTCAATTTATTTTTAATGGTCACATGGTTTCATATAAGTCTATTATGTTGGTAGGTGTAGAGTTATGTTTGCAAGTACAAATTAGCTTGTTGTGAAAGCTTCCTATTTTCTTCAATGATACATCTCAACTCCACCTCCCGCAACTATTAAATTAGTCCTTGCCTCATTAATTTTCTCTGGTGTATCATGGCCAGTACTGTCAAGGTTGTTCCCTCTCAGTCAACGGTTTGGTGTTCCTATTAAACCAACACATAATTACATGCCTCATAACATTAATATATGGAGTTTGTGAATAATTACAGTCTTGGGAAAAATGGGGTGTTACATTTTCATATTTGGTGGCTGGATAAATCATCTATGAAAAAATACAAGAACTTAGCCACATCTCCAATTAACTACCGACTTCAATTCATGTGTGTTCAACCTCATAAATATTTCCTTGATTAAATAATTCAACATGTTCTTTCTTCATCAACCTCATGCATGCATCTTTAACTTGATTTTTATTTTATTTTAGGCACAGTGAAATCCTGTTGATTTGTTCTTCAATATTTAGTAATCATTCACTTCTAAAATTGGAATGGTCATGCACCCAGTCAACAATTCTTCTAACTATGTTCTCATGTGTGTGTTTGTGAGCTGACGAAAATCTACCAGTTTGCAACATGCAACATTGATATTACTCTTTCCATGTTATATGATCGCTTGTGCATGTACTTGGATCATTAAAAAATTTGTATCAGGAATAAAAATATCTTCTCGTAAAAAATTATCAAATAAAACAATTTATTGATTTTAAAATGAAATATTCAAGTCACTTCTTTGAGCCTGATTTCCTTTATTTCGCAAACCTAAAACAAATTGTGCCAAATTAATAAAAACTTATAAAACAAAAGTTGTATCTCCTGATGATACCTTTCCAATGATATAAGGAATTCTCAAAACGAGAATCAGAATAAAAAATGATCACAAAATTACTGTAATAATTTTACATGATGTATCTTTATTTCAAATACGGTAAACAAGCAATGCATAATCACAACAAACTTATAACTACAAAGTTGTAGATCTCAGTGCGACCTTTCACACGGTATAAGGAATTCCTCAAATGGAGTTCAAGATCAAAATTTATCACAAAAATACCCAAAATGGGTTCTTCTCTCATCAACGACTTTTTGGAACGTTTTCTGCACTCGAAAAAAAACGTGGCATTTTTTAACACAGTTCATGTGAGAGAATCAATGGTACAAATCCATTCTCACCTATGATTGGATGGTTAGGATTCATTTTATCAGTGATCAATAGATGAATTTTACTCTTTACGCACCCATAGGGTTTCTATCGATGTTTATAGTTCATCTGCGCTTTTCAAACTTATTTATTTTGGCATGCTTAGCCATGATACCTTATGATGACGTGGTAGATAACAGGGACCTGTACGATAATGTGGAAATGTGATGTGTCATGTTGACGTGGAAAAAGGAGTATGGATGGTGGTGTGGTAAGTACATGGCATCTGATGTGGCAAAAAATGTAGTACGAAAGATGTGTAGCAAGCTGACATGGCAGCTGATGTGGACCATGTATGGACATAGAAACAGACACAACTTACATGAAAAGTTTCAATGGTCAATATGTGTCTTCATTCATAATTGGATGGCTAAGATTGATCTCTTAGTTATTATAGTTCATCATTGTTAGGAGAGCTCTACGTGTTTTGTGCTTGACCCTAATGGATTTTTGTCGATGTTGATGGTCTATCGACGATTGGAGAAATCTATTGAATATTGAAAAAACCATAAAATTACCATCGATGTCAATGGGGCATCAACAATCAGTGATATCCTTTGAGTCCTTCAAAATCTAATGCATTTTGTCAACAGTAGATGACTTATCGACGGTCAACATATTTTTTCTACTTCTAAATGCGCATGAATTTCCCTCGATCTCGATCATCAACACTTTTCAAAGACTCTCATTGGCATTGGGCATTGGGTTTTGTTGACTCTTTCTTTTTTTCCCTGACCCTCAATGAGTTCATCAACACTTTTTGGAGAAGGTTGTGATTTTTCTCTTTTTTCAATTATTTATTTTGTTTTTATTCTCTTTTTTCAATTATTTATATATATTTTTGGATTTTCTCGAGAATTTAAATGAAAAGAATTAAAAGGAAAAAAATCATAAATTTAACAAAGGACAAATACACAACCTATGTGAAGCCAAAATAAGAAGGCATAAAATGATTAAAAAGAAAAGTGGTACCCAAAAATTGAAAATTTTACTTAGGTTGTGTTGAGGACTCAATAGACTGGAGGGAAAGTTAGTTCTAGGTGGCTCTTCAAGAAGTTCCTTCTTTGCTACGAGGAACTGTTGATGTTTGTATCATCAGACATGAACTTCCGCACAAGTCTAGTGTCGGACATGTGGAAGTCCTCCAAAAAGGACCTTTCTTATCTTTGTAATTCACTTTAATTAAAGTTAATTATTAAAGTGAATGGAGTTTTATATTGAGTTGATTAATGTATAATAAAATGTAAAGTATTTACATTAATGATTTAGATATAATATCAATCGTCAATCTCATTGAGAGATTAGAGTTATGGGGACTTGATCATCTATTGAGCACACACTAATACTGAGGGGGGTGGGGGGGGGGGGGCGCGGGGGGGCGGTGAATCATTATAAGACAATGGGGTGAATCCTCTTGTGTTCCATGTTTTTTGGGGGTGAAGAACCCTCTCTTTATAATTCTTTGGAGGCACCAACCCACTGTTAACAATATTTGTAGGAACCAACCTATTGAAGACACCAATCCCCGTTGGTACAAATCCTGGTAGGAACCAACCTAATATTGCATATCTTCATAGAAATCAATCTATTGGATACACCAATCCCCACCGCTACTGATCTATATTATTTTCGGAATGAAATGAAAGTAGAGATATTACAATAAATTCACATAAAAATTTACAGAAATAGAGAAATACAACAATACATGATTTAGAGATAATGAAAGAAATGTACAGAGACTGTAGAAATACAGAGTGCAAGACTCACCAGAATGGTGGCATATCTATCTCTCGGAAGAGATGTGACGGCTATGCTCATTCACAAGAACATGATTACAATGAGGCTCTAAAGGCCTTGTTATGATAAACATGAATTCCAAAACCCTATACATCCAAAAAAATAACCCTAGGAGATGAAGCGCCAGAAATCATGTGGGCCCCATTGGGGTAAGTTAGTACATTAACTTCCTGGGGCTGTAAATTTTGCATATGATATTTGTTTTAGGCATGTGATAGCCCGTTGGAAAGGTATTTTTGAGAACTACACATTATGCCATCAAACTCAAAATATGTAAACCGTTTGACTATGACAAGTTGAGAAAACATTGTTTAGAGCCCCAAAACGGTCTTGGAAGTACAAAAAGATGTACCGACATGAAAACTTCCAAAATAAGGCAATTGGAATAGGTGGGAGGCCACCAATATCCACCTGGATGTTGTGTAGGGATTCAGGACAGCTCCGTAAGTGAAGAACCCACAATTACAAAGAAATGTCCCCAATACAAAGAAATGTGTTGAACTAAAAAATGTCCATATGAACCAGTTGGAATTTGGAATAGGTGGGTGGCCATCGATATCCACCTGGATCAACCAAGTACCAACTTAGAAAGAGATTTAAATATCTTACATATCTCCATAGACACCAATATTCTAGAAACACAAATATCAATCGCTAAGAATCAACTTAGAAAGATACACGAATATCTTCTACATATTTGTAGACACCAATCCCCACAATTAAGCACCAACTTAGTAAGAAACGCCTATCTATTGGAGACACCAATCCCCACCACTAAGAACCAACTTAGCAAGAGACACCAATATATGAGTTGCACCAACCTTCACCGAGTCAGCTTGTTATTTATGCCTTCACTAGGTATGCTCGATGCTTCTACCTTACCAGGTCTACTCACTACTTATGCCTTCACCAAAGATGCTCACTACTTCTTCCTTTACTAGGTTTGACCAAAGTTTGAATTTCCAAATGGTAACTTTCCCAAAGCTTTTTTTTTGGGCCTCTTCACAATAAATAACTTGTACAACCTACCACATATCAAATTTTCCAAATTTGATTATGAAATTTTAACCTGAGTTACTTTTGTATGTCTCCTCTATTCACTAAAATTTTCATAGTCTGAAGAGTCCCAAAAAAGAAGTTATAGTGAAAATGCCAAACTAACCTATTTGAAACTGATCTCAGGACCATTCGAAAACCATAACTTCCACAAAGTATATCTCATACAGTAAATAAAAAAAAAACATCTCAAATTTTTACTTGAGGCACTTCTATATGTATCCTCCATTCTATGAAAATTTCATAGTTTGAAGAGTCCCAAAAAAGACGTTCTAGTGAAAATGCCAAACTAACATGTTTGAAACTGATTTCAAGAGCATTCAGAAACCCTAACTTCCATAGAGCATATATTTCAAAGTATAGTGAAACAACATATGAATGTTTTACCACATGTAAACCAAGATCTTTCCTTTGCCTCTACAAAATTTAAAGGTCTGAAACATCTCACAAAACAAGTTATAGTGAAAGTTCCAAGCTGACTTGTTTGAAACTGATTTCATGAGAATTCAATAACCCTAACATCCACAGGGCATATCTATGAAAGTAGAGCGAAGAAACATCTGAAATTTTTAATACATTTACAAAAAGATCTCTCCTCCATCTCTTCAAAATTTCACAGTCTAAAACATCCTAGAAAAAAAATTATCGCAAAAATGTCAAGATGACCTTAAATTGATTTCACAACTCTTCCCTTTTGGAATGATATTCAATCTTTGCTCATCCATTTCTTCAAATGTTACTACATCTTTCACACAATTTATCTCAATACTATCCCTTTTTATACTTTTTCATAACCCTTCATGAAGGGACATGGCCATTAGTTAAATAATTAATTTCCAATACCATGGAAAAATACCCCAAATGCCATGGGAAAATACCCCAAACTCCATGGGAAAATACCCCAAACCCATGGGTTTGAAACCGCCATTTCACTTTTTACTTTTTCACATGCATCCCTTTTTTAATATAGTTGTAAACCTATATATATAAATCAATCTTGGAAATGTTGTGTGTATTGTAATGCCATAAATAATTTTAAGCCAATGATAATAATTCCAACACCATCAACTCAAAGTTATAAAATAAAGACAAAGTGAAAGGAGAATATACAAAAAAGAGTGTTAGAGAAACACAAGTGAGACACAAAGAGAGTGATAAAGGGTTTTCACTCAGTGTGCAATTTCAAAGGAGGAAAGAGGAAACAATTTATAGTAGAAGAAGATCAGGTTGTTGTAGAAGACAGGGGACAAGAGGATTTTCACCCAGTTGTGTAGGGCCGAGTTGCAGGGCCATATAGGTCATATGGTGCATTAGAGAAACTATATTTTGTTGGAGATTTGTAATATTTTCTTAGTTCGAGATCCCTTGTAAGATTTGAGTAATTTTAATAAAAAGATGATATTTGAGAGCCCTTGTAAGATTTGAGTAGTTTTGTTCTTGAGATCACAAGGAAGTAATTTACCTAGGGTTGAAATTTTGACATAGAAATCTATTGAGAGTGACTTGCATGAATACCTTTGATCTGGTCAAGAGATGAGATGGAGGATCTAGGAAAAGTGTAAATTGATAATGTTTCTCATCTTTCTAGAGAGTATAAGTATTTTGGTGGTCATCATGAACAACATGTCTTTGATGTTGGAATGGGAAACTAAGGATTGAATTTGCACAACCGAGGGGGCTAAAAATGAAATCTATAGCATATTAGAGCAACTAACAATTAAAGGTGACTATGAAACATTTGTCAACCATGATTTAGTTTCCATTATTTTGAACCTAGCCTGGCTGAGAAGCTTTTGGGTCGGGTGTCGTAGGGAGATGGAAGGCCTCAATGATGGATCGGACCAACAAGTTCTTTTGGTTTCCATTATCAATGACAATTTGAATCATACATTTTTTATTTAGAAATTGTATTGAAAAAGTGCCTCGAAATGGGATTGAGAATATGTATTGCCTAACAAAACAAATCACTAATATGGATATGTAGAATTGTTAATGGATATTATGTTGGGATTATATTTGTGTGGTTTAGGACACAATTTCATAATAAAGGTTTTATCCTCCTCTTGATCCTAGAAGATTTGACACTATGAATTATTATGAGTTAGGGAGTGATGAAAGGTAAACATTTTTCCATGACGTCAAGACATTGTGGTGGGAGAAGGTGTGGGTTTCTGAAAAGGTTTTCTCTCCATAAAGGGGGTTATATTGTGCCTTGATTTTAATTTCACTTCTACAACTAGGGTACAATAAAATTCTTGGTCCAACATGTTGATTAAGGTTGGTTGTCATTGATGTCAACCCTTGAACAAAGTCCGGTAGCACAAAGGTTTGGGTAATGGACCTAAGTTTGATTAATGTAAAGATGACTCATTATTGGCTTGTCATGGTTGATATGAAGTACAAATAAATGAACTCCAAAGTGGTCCCCTTATGGTGAAAGCCCTCATGGGAAGACACTTTGCGGATTGAGTTATACTAGAAATATGGTTAGAGAACCCATGTTTATTTGTGGAATAATGAGATGAAGTTTAGTGATTTTGTCCATGAAACTATCCTAGATGGATAGTCCTTGTCATGCCATTTACAGTGGTATGTGAAACATCAAATAACTCCTCATAGTTAGAGAGCTATGGCCATATGAAGTTGGAGAACCCTCATGAGTCATCTAGAAGCCCCAAAAAGTCAAAGTGTTTGCAAAAGAAATTATTTAAATAATAAAGTAAATGGAGAACTCCCTAAAATAAGGAAGTGTAATGCTACATGAAAGTATAAATAAGAGGCAAAGCTCTCTCATTTAATTACACTTTAACACATTGAATATATTTTGTTGTGTGAGGATTATTGCAAGTACTCATTGATACATATGAATTTGTGAAAGTCTAAGGTAGTACAAAGGGTTGACGACGAAATTTTCAGAATTACAACGAATACTCAAAAACCCTAGTTTCTGAGGCATACGCGGGTTGACAGTGTATTAGGGTGCGTACGTATGTGGGTTGGTAGTGTATTAGGGTCTGTACGTACATGGGCTAGTAGTGTATTAGGGTGCGTACATGTTCGTAAATCCATGGAAACTTGAAGAGATGAATATGTAGAGGTTCTAAATTCTGAGATCAAGCTCCTAGGAAGGTCTATAGTGCTCAGATACATTAGATCTATCCATTGGTTCAAAAGGTATGTCTTATTTCTATGAATAGTTGGATTTTGATGTATGCATGAGAAATGGTTATGGATATTTGAGAATTCTCCCTAGAGAGACTAGTGGTTGCATGGGATCTTCTGCATAAGTTAGATCTACAGAAATATAGTGTTAGTATATTTAACATTGATACTTCTTGTAGAGGCACATCTTGTATTTCTTGGCATATGTGTAAGGGTTTTTGTAGTACATGGTTGAGAGCTTGTAATTGTGAAGTGGTTGATGTATTGAGAGGCTGAATTTCAGAAAGGGTTTGATGACTAGATCATGTGAGGGTTATTATAATTGTTCATGATTACACACACCTATATGGAACATGACTAGATATATATATATATATATATATATATATATATATATGCTTTGGGTAAAGGTTATGTATGAGGATGCATGTACATGGTACAGTTACAGTCTCGATACAGTGACAGGTTACAGATCTATGTGAAAACATCACAGAGGGTCAGAAGTTTTCAAGAGAAATAAAACCCTAGTTTTTAGAAGGCATGCGTAGGTTGCATAACAGTTTGATCGCGTACATACGCGGGCTTCATAACAGATAGGGCGTGTACATACACGTGTTGCAGCACTACAAGTTGCGTACCTGTTGTACTTTTTTTATACATGTTCAGTTCAGGTACAAATTGATTACAGGGAAGTTGTATAGTTGGATGCAAGTCAGTGGTACATATTGATATAGTTGTACAGTGGTATATATTACAATGATAGTGTGACAGTGGTTCCATATTTCTACTTCTACGTCAAGGTGGTTGGATGGGGCAAGGACAGGTGGTTGTAGCCAAAGAACTTAGGGGGTTGTAGCCTCCTTCTGGTTGTAGCCATAGAATTAGGGATTTGAAGCTTCTCTTAGGTTGTAGCCTGAGAAACTAGGGGGTTGGAGCCTCCTTCCAGTTGCAGCTGGAAAACAAAGGAAGTTGGTGCTTCCAATGAATGTAATTCTTCAAGACATATAAGAAAAATCATTCTGTGGTTTTCTCCCGCTTTGGGTTTCCACGTAAAACATTGGTGTACTGTGTATGTGTATGATTGTTCATTTGTTCATTATTTATTTAATCCACGGTTATTGGATGATAATGCTACATTCATATAACACTTGGATTATATGGTTAAAAGGGATTAAATTTCTCTCTTACTGATTCACCCCCCCTCTCTGTAATCCAACAATTTTAATCAGAGCGGGTTCCTTCAGAAATCATTTTAACCATTGAAAGGTAGATCATGGAGAGAAACAACTTGTATAAAAATGGAATACCATAGTTTGATGGAAAAAAGTATGTTTTTTGGAACATAAGGATGAATATGTATATACAGGCACAAGGATTTGAAATTTGGCAATCAATTGTAGATGGATACACAGTACTAGCAGTTCCGCCAACAAATGACAAAGCAGTGAAACTTGGTCAAAATAATTCCAAATCCATAAATGCACTTATGAATGGTCTTAGTGAAACAGTATTCACCAAAGTTTCACATTGTAAATCCACTAAAGAGATTTGGGACAAACTTCGAAATATTTATGAAGGAGATTCAAAAGTAAAAACAACAAAGCTTCAAACTCACAGAGGTCATTTTGAACAACTAAAGATGTAGGAAGATGAGAATATTGCAGCCTACTTGTTACAAGTCGATGAAATAATAAGTGAAATCATGGGATTGGGAGAAGAAATCAAAGAATCTGTAATTTTTCAAAATGTACTAAGATATCTTCCTATGAGATTTGACCCTAAGATATTAGCACTACAAGAAAGAGCATATCTAAACTCAATAAGCATGGAAGAACTAGATGGAATCTTCACATCATATGAAATGACAACTGAATAGGAAAATCTAGATGTAAAAGAAGCAATCTTCAAAGCATCCAAAAGATCAAAGCAAAACGAAAAGCAACAAGAAAAAGAACATAGAAGCAACAATGACATCTCAGAAGATGATGAAGAAGTGGCCAACTTTGTCAAAAGACTGAACAAGGGAACTGACGATAGGTATAGAGGTAAGATTCCTTTAATTTGTTTTAATTGTGATGGTATTGGTCATTTTTCTAACAAATATCCTCATAAGAAAAACAGAAATGATGAAGGTTACTCAAAAAGAAAACAAACATATAAAGGAAAAAGAACCACAAAGAAAGTTTTCAATAAAAGCTTATGCACCAAAGAAAACATCTTATCATTAGATGAAGATGAAATCAGTGATAGTGAGACAGAAAGAGTTATATTCATGGCAGTAGAAGAATCTGATAAAGAAGACTCCGAAGAAACCACAACACAGGATATATGTGGTTCACCGCTAGCCTAGGGCTACGTCCACCAACTCTTCTTCTTTATTATTGTCTTATGTCAATCATCTATAAGCACAAAGCCACAAGATCCTACTCTGCATAGGACGGGAGATCCATGCGCAGTCTGCCATATCCTCCTTCCCCGAGCTAGGTTACAACACAATCATTTACAAAGTCTCTCACAGTCACTTGCACTTAGCCTTGTTGAAAGCCTCATACAATATGCACAAAGCATTTACAACTATCACTTGCACCTAGCATAACATCACGCGCATAGCTTTAGTGTCTTAGCACTTAGAATGGCACCACCTTTCACACTACTTGTTTACATCGACTAGCTATCTATGTATACATTAAAAAAGAGGCCTAAGCATGGGTAAGCCCATGGGTCGACATCCCCATACCTGTTACATAAGCCCAAAACCCAAAAATCCCTAAACAAGGGGCTAATATCCTGTGATCTCCACTTCGACTTGCGCTCCGTCTTCAACAGCTTGTCAAAGTCCCAAAATAGGTCAAACCTGACCAAGGATCTCCAAAACTTGGTCAAGGGCCAACAGGCCCCCAACACTCACTTGTGACTCGTCCCAAGTCACTTTGCTCTGGGTAATTATACCTCAAATACCTCGAGCTTGGCTCAGTCTACTACGCCAAGGCCTCCTGCTCGGAAAACTCTTGAATAATTGTCTCATTCATAGGTCCCTCTAATAGTTTTTCAACTATAGTGACTACTTTTTCCAGCTTCGCTCCTCGACCTTTAATTTCCTCAAACAGTTGGCAAGCTTCATCCTGGACTGGTTGGAGCCTCTGAGTCACTTCCATGACTTTGCTCTATATGGTATGGACCTGCTGCTGAGTGGTGCATTGTTCCTGGGATCTTTCCATTCTCTCAACTACTGACAGGGGTTTCAACTATGCATGTATTGTCACCGCTTGTTGCTTTGCCTCCTGGAGTTGTGACTCCATTGTCTTCAGTTCAGGGTCCTTATTAAGTCGCTTGTAATTATGTGCACTTCTACTAATAAGATGTTTACATTCCAAAGCTAATGCTTTGATTCTCTCAACTGCGCTCTGGGTAGTGGCTTATATTTGGTCTCGCACGTCCTGTAGAGTGATTGGTATTGTTTGTATCTCTAGATCTTCTATTCGTTGTTGAAGCTGTTGGATGGATTCAGAAAGCTACGCTACTTGATACTCCACTGGTTCTTCCTCCTTTTTCTCTAAGCCCGTCACAGAGCGAGGTGCTCTGTTGACTGCTTATTTTACTCCAACCTGCTCCACGAGCAGTTGTTCTTTCTCATGTTGGATCTACGCTTTCTCATCTTCAAAATTTGTTTGTAGGTCATCATTTTCCTATTGCGCAACTTGACGTTGCTCTATCACTTCCTCTTGTGCTTGCTTCAAGTCCATTGTGGCCTGGTCTATTTCTTCCTATGCACAATGAAGGCAAGCTTCGGTCACATCAGCTAGTCTGCAGATTTGGGTAGGCTCATCTCTCAACTCTGGTTCTTCTTATGGAAGGGGCACAGTGGACACTTCGTGCCTGGAGTGAAGGGCCTGTTGTACCCCTTGTAGTTTTGATTCAATCCTTTCATACATGGTCTCTTGCTTAGCTTCATTTCTCTGTAAAATATCTTCTGAGGCGTCTGATATAGCTACGATGATGAAGTCGAAGTCATCGAGTGTGAGCACAGTCTTCAGCTTGGTATTACTAGCTCTGGATTTCTTTCTTGATGTGGGTTTTGTGGGGGAATCATTTCTTTTATTAGAGGGGTCAACCTCATCAATGGGATCCTTAGGCGGTGTTACTTCACCTTGATTCTACTGACCTTTTTTCCATTGGTCTCTTCTTTATCTACTTCATCATCACCTCCTCCGCTAGGTGATTCTAAAGTAGTTTCTTCTGATGCACTGCTCAGCTTCTGTACTTCTTCCTTCTGCTAGTTCCAGGTGTATCATTCTCTTCACGAGTGGCCATCGGGATTTTGATTAGTTTGAGATCGAACAGTTCTGCAGGGTCAACAAGGATACAGATATCTGTTGGCCATTCCTTAGTTATTTCTTCTAGGTCCTTCTCTCTGAGGTTGTAATAACTCTGTAGTACTTATTTGTGTTCATCTCTGTGCACAGTGATATAGATAAAATGTTTGTCTATGTGGAACTCCACAAATGCCCTAAACTTGTGTAGGGTGTTCATCGTCATACGAGGGATAGCCTCAATAGCCCTATTTAACTTCACGTAGTAGGTGTGGAACACCGCGTCGAACTTCCACTGTTTTCCCATATCGCTCGAATACCAGAGCGAGGTGAACTTCGCGGCTAATGGTTCAGATGGCTCTATTTCAGGGAAGGTTGCACCTTCCGGAATCTACCAAGAAATGAACATGATGAGGATCAGTGGCCAACTAAAATGGAACTCATAGCCCTGATCCTGAGGTTCGCGACAGTCTTGGTCTAATTGTTTAACTAAGTAATTTTCCCAGTTCATCTGTAACCCCTCCACGCATTTTCCTGCAAGGTCAACAACAAACCCTGTGACCGGTGTGGGTCTGTTCTTTCAGAATATATTACCAGCAATCAACTGGCAAGCAAGGCTCACTGCGCCATTTTGGATGGAGGCTACCTTGTAGCCTCACTTCCCCTTCTCCACATCACCGTATGTATCTTTAATATTTTGCGCTAAGACGCGGTCTGTAGCCTTTCCTGGGTAAAAGTCTTGTGGGCCTACTCCCTGCATGCTCAATCCGGTGATTCGATGGATCAACGTCAAATTGATGGTGATGTGTCTGTCTAACCAAATATAGCCTCCATGGAAGCTCGACAGTAGGATCTTAATGCACACGTTAACCTCCTGGTGCCTTCCAAAATGGGGTATTTTCATCACGTTCAGAATAGTGGATTGGGCGAGGTCCATAGTCCATTGTTGGGGGATTATCCTTGACTTATTTCCCTTTGTCCTAGTCAAATATCTGTGAGGGGAGAGCATATTGAAGTTCTTGTGATCCCCTAGGTTGAATTCGTTGATCTTTAATATCATGGTCTTATCCAGCTGTGGTTTAACTGCGCGTATCCCCTTCAGGAGGAATAGAGTAACCAAGGTGTAGTTGAAGTCCCTGGGGACACTGTCACAGTTCATCATTCTAGCCAGAGGCGGGATGTAATCAGGTAGGATCGATGGGATTAACTTCACATTTTCCAAGTCATCTCTATGCTTGGTTCTTTTCTCAGCTGCAACTCGGGATGGTCTGGATCCACGAGCAGGCGACGAGGAGGCTTGCACTTCTCTCATCGATGAAGCTCGAATCCTAATGGACATCACCTTACCAGCCATAAGATCGATTAGAACTTATTCGACAGACTTTTCTACAGCACTGATTTCATCCGACATGCGCTCTCGAGATTGGATAACTCAGGTCGATGAACAAACGCTCAATGCAATAGAACAAGTAGCGAGGTATTAGTAAACACAACACAACAACAATGAGTTCTCTTGTTGGCTCGGATACAATTTGCAAAAGTGTTATCGGAGCAACAATCGACGGAATAAGTAAACAACGATGTAACAGATCCTTCCAATGGACCAGAGGCCTTCATCAATGCAGTTCTTTCCATTACGACGCAGTCCTAACGGTCTGATAGTGAGCTTTATGATGATTATTGTTGTTCTAACCATTCAGGAACGTCAATCTAACGGTCATAATGCCTCCAATGGTCATATCGCTCTGCCATGGCGAAGTGCTAATCTGAGCTGCTCTGGTACTCTGATGAAGTTCAAATTTATGGGACCTTCCTTCTGTGAAGTCTTCTCTAGAGCTTTTTGTAATTTCTCCAACTTTGTTTTCTTCTTGTTGATCTTTCTAGCCTTCTTCCTTTTGATCTGTGTCTTAGTATTCCTCTTTCCATTCATATTCTTATCTCCACTTGGCATAGTAACTTCATGTTGTTGGTGATCTTTCCTAGGGTTCAAGGCCAATACTTCTTCTATGTCTGGGGTGGGTGCTCTACTCTCCTGTACAGAAAGGTTTTTCAATTCTTCTTGTGTTCTTTCAATTTCAACATCCAGATTTTTGGTTATGAAGAACTTCGACTAGTTTTCTTGTTCTTCCAGTAATTGTGCTATTCTCTTAGACATGAAGTCTTTTAGTTCTTGCTTTTTCTGTTCTAGAGCTTCCTCTTCTTTTCTTCTAGTCTGATATTTCTCAATCCATGTTTTTCCTAGTAACATATCAAATGGGGCGTTGTTCTCAACAAACTTAACGATCTCAAATTCTTCTTCTGTCGAAGTGCCATGAGAACTTATAGATGTCTGGGTAATTCTTCTACATAGGGTTATCAAATTTCCTCTAAATAATCCTATTCCTCCTAGTGAAGGAATCATAGCAGGATTTCCTAAAATTTCCCAAGTTCTTTCTTTCATAATATTTACCCGTGTTTCCTCATCTAGAACACAGTTTATGTCAAAGTCTCCTATTCTTGTTTCTATGCATTCTTTATCTTTGAAGATCTCTGATAAGTTGATATCCATGTGATCATTCAGGGTTTCTTTCATCTTTATTAATACAGTTTATGATTCTTTCTGGTGTTCTTCCATGGTCTTAGTTTCTTGACCTTCCTCAGGGTTTTCTTGTTCCATATTCGTTCTTTCAACCTTAGCAATCATTCTAGGGAAATCCAGAAATTCATGGTCCATATATTTACAAGAAAGACAACTAGGTCTTCTACCAGGGTATTCCTTAGAAAGATGTCCCAGTCTTCTGCAACTGTAACAAAGAGATAATCATCTCTTTCTCTTAAATGATCCCCAACCTTTCTTGTACTGCGCACTAGGATCATAGTGGCTAACCTGCAAAAACTTCCTCCTAGGATCCTGCATCCATTTGTTAGTCCAAACATTCTTTCTATGCATAGAATAACATATCTTTCATTATTTCTACAAGATCTACTCATATCAAACCTTCTTTCTTCTAGTTGTGCCCTAGTTTTCAGACTAGGACAAAATTTATCAAACATACCTAGATCCATACTCTTGAAACAAAAAAATTCACTTATCTTACCTTTAACAAAGCACAAAGCTTCACGATCTTACCTCTTTTCTTCAAATCAGACTCCTCTTCTTAGCACAAAGCTTCACAAGTCAAGTAGAGTATTGCGAACTAAAGAAACAAATCTATGCACAAAGCTTTCTTTCTTTTCCTTAGTTCCCAACAATCACAGTTTCAGGTCCCGACAATGGAACCATTTGTTGGCATAGGGGAAGAACCAGGGTTCAACACTTCAACAATGCAAAAACAAAACCCTAACTACCATCCCTTTCAGCAACACCTACGAAGAAAATGAAGTCTCACCCGAGGTAGAGGCAGGGGTGGTTGCAGGACTCAGATGTTTGCAACTTAGCTGGGACATAGATCAATGATTACAACACCTCAACAGAGAACTCATCAGTTATCATTCATTAGTACATAGCCTTTGTCTATAGCACAAATAAACCCTAATTAAAGTGTAGCACAGTATTCAACAATATCCAACACATTCAAGCACTAAGCATATCAAATAGATCAGATCTAGTACTTATTTACATCACCAAGCACTAATCTATCATATTAGATACATCTGAACATACATTACTACATTAAGCATAAATCATATGAACCATAAAACAATCATAATGCACAAAGCAACCACAACACAGGACATACGTGGTTCACCCCCAGCCTGGGGCTACATCCACCAACTCTTCTTCTTTATTATTTTCTTTTGTCAATCATCTATAAGCACATAGCCACAAGATCCTACTCCACATAGGACAAGAGATCCGCGCACAATCTGCCAGATCCTCCTTCCCCAAGCTAGGTTACAACACAAAGCTTTTACACAGTCACTTGCACTTAGCCTTGCAAGCCTCATATAGTATGCACAAATCATTTACAACTATCACTTGCACCTAGTGTAACATCACGCACATAGCTCTAGTGTCTTAGCACTTAGCATGGCACCACCTTTCACACTACTTGTTTACATCACCTAGCTATCTACTTATACATTAAAAAATAGGCCTAAGCATGGGTAAACCCATGGTCCGACATCCCCATACTAGTTACATAAGCCCAAAACCCAAAAATCCCTAAACAAGGGGCTGAGATCCTGCGATCTCCGCTTCGACTTGTGTTATGCCTTCGATAGCCTGTCGAAGTCCCAAAATAGGTCAAACCTGACTAAGGATCTCCAAAAATTGGTCAAGGGCCAACAAGTAGAGATAGGTTTCTTACATTAAGAAAGGAAAGAGATGGATCAGTCTCCTTTGGAAATGATGATTCAGATAAAATCATTGGAAAAGGCACAGTCAGAATTGGAAATAAGAATACAAAGGAAGAAAATGTTCTACTAGTAGAAGATATGAAACATAATCTTCTAAGTATGAGTTAAATGTGTGACCAAGGTCATAAAGTTACTTTCGATTCACAAAAGTGTGAGATAAGAAAATAAGGTTCAGGAAAATTGATTGCTACAGCTGCAAGAACTTCAAGCAATATATATTTGTTAAGTGAAATTGGAAATGAAAAGTGTTGTCTAGAAAACGAAGATGAAATTTGGCTATGGCACGGAAGAATGGGTCACATACATTTTGATAACCTTGTCAAAGTCAGAAAAAGAGAAGCAGTCAGAGAAATTCCCCAGATCACGAAACCAACCAACACTTTATGCAAGCATTGTCAACAAGGAAAGAAAACAAAGACCATGTTCAAATCAAAGGAATATTCAACGACAAGACCACTAGAAATTGTGCATACTGATCTAGTTGGGCCAACTAAAACAAAGGGTTTAAAAGGTGAGAAATACTTTATGTTATTAGTTAATGATTATACAAGAATGACTACAATTTTCTTTCTCAAGAATAAGTCAGAAGATTTTGAAAACTTCAATATCTGCAAGGAAATGGTTGAAAATGAAATGGATTCAAAAATCAAATTCTTGAGATCTAATAATGGAGGAGAGTTCACTTTAAAGGAATTTATGGACTACTGCAACAATCATGGAATAAAAAGGAAAGTCTTTGTTGCTAGGACACCTCGACAGAATGAATTTGTTGAAAGAAAGAACATGACAGTACAGGAAATGGCTCGAACAATGCTAATGGATTCCAAATTCACGGATTTTTTTGGACACCGGTAGTGCATACAGAAGTTCACATTCAAAACATAGTAATCCTCAGAAACAACATTGACAAAACTCCCCACAAACTATGGAAAGGAAGACCAACAAATGTGAAGAACTTCATAGATTTTGGAAGCAAATGATACATCAAAAGAGAAGATGGCAGAATGGGAAAGTTTGAATCTCGTGTGGACAAAAGAGTACTTGTTGGTTACTCAAGTACAAGGAAATCTTATAAGTGTTACAACCTTAGATTGAACAAAGTTGTGGAAAGCATCAACGTAACAATTAATGAAACAGGTAGACAAGAATTAAAGGAAGAAGAAAATGAATCAATGGAACAACTTTACAAAGAAGAAACAAAATATGAAAAAGAAGGGGAATATGAAAAGGATCTGATGGAAGCAAAAGAGAAAATTCAGTAAGTGCCTCCAAAGACACCTAGCATATGAGTACAGAAGAATCATCCTTCAGATCGGATTATCAGAAACAAAGATGCAGGAGTTGAGACTAGAAGAAGAATGTGTTCACTAGAAAAAATGCACCTAACACTCACATCTACGATTGAACAAACCTGTTTTGAAGAGGCCAACAAGGATGAATTTTGGAATAAGGCCATGGATGAAGAATTTGATCAAATAGAGAAAAATGACACTTGGGAATTGGTTCCAAGACCAAAGGATAAGAACGTGATCGACACAAAGTGGGTATACAAGAATAAATTGAATGAATATGGACAAGTTACAAGGAACAAAGCTAGATTTGTATGCAAAGGATATGCACAGGTTGAAGGAATCAACTTTGAAGAGACATTTGCCCCAGTTGCCAAAATGGAAGCAATCTGATTGCTTTTAGCTTATGCATGCTCCAAAAATATTAAAGTGTATCAGTTGGACGTAAAATCAGATTTTCCGAATGGGGAACTTGAAGAAGAAGTCTACATTGAACAACCAAAAGGATTTTAGTGTGATGATTAAGTGAAGGATTTCAGTGTGATCGTCATTGTTGGGTACCTTTTTATGCTTATTTTCACTTCAAAAATCACACTTTTTTCCTTCAAAAATCCTCCCTTCACCTTCATTTTCCTTCCAAATTTTCCTTAAAATACATTATATAAGGTACACTTATCCACAAAATGGGCACATATCCCAAGAAAATATAAAATTGTCCATGATGTTCTGCTGAAACAAGGTATTTTCTGCTGAAGTGGCCATGTTTGACCAGAGTTGACTAGGCACGTGGAAGGCTCAAATATCGAACCTGATAGATATTCATCCATCCTTGGGTGTCAAGGATCATTACACATGTCTCTGATTTTTCCCAGTCAACCTGCAAGTAAAAAAACCTTGGAGCAATTATGAGATTTTGTTAAATCATTTAATTTTTTGATAAAGTTTTAATTTTAATTCCAAAATTCTAAAAATTTGATTCAAAGCTAGGAAATGATAAGTGTACCTTGTATAACGTATTTTAAGGAAAATATGGAAGGAAAATGAAGGTGAATGGAGGATTTTTTAAGGAAAAAAGTGTGATTTTGGAAGTGAAAATAAGCATAAAGGTACCCAACAATGACCATGCTCAAAATAAATTTCAATGAAAATCATTGTGTTCATAGTCCAATGTATATTTAAAGCTATGATTATTGATTTCTTACAAAAAAATATTAGTAAGCCCTTTTGATCCAGATTTATGAGCGGAATGAAATGAATAATAGATTGAATACAATAACACAAAGATACGGAGAACAACAACATATATCAAGTGAACAATAACTTATATTGAATAAAGAAAATTTGTTGAAACTATAAAACTGCAGAACTGAAAATAACTTGCTCGAATGGTGGTAGCTATCTGTGAGAAGAGATGTGGTTGATACGTGCATTCGTCTGAGCATAATGAACAAAATGAGGCTCCAGAGGAATTTTTAACATTACTCATAAATGTTGAATCCCTAGACGTCCAAAAACCTAAATCTAGGAGATGAAACGCCAAAACTTATATGGACCCCAATGGGTAAGTTGGTACCTCAACTTCTCGGGGTCGTAAATTTTTCATATGACCTCCATTTTAGGCATGTGATAGCTCATTTGAAAGGTATTTTTGGGAAATACACATTATTCCACCAAAATCTAACTTTTTCTATAGTTTGACTATGGAAAACAAAACAAAACAAAACAAAACAAAAAAAAAAATATTGTTTAGGGCGCAAAAACGGACCTGGAAGTATAGAAAGATGTACTGACATGAAAAATTCCTAAATAATCTAGTTGGAATAGGTGGGTGGCCACCAATATCCACCTGGATGTTGTGTAGGGCTTCAAGATAGCCCCAGAAGTGTAGAACCCACAATTACAAAGAAATGTCATCATTACATAGAAATGTGTTGAATTGAAACTTGTCAAGATGAGCCAGTTGGAATAGGTGGGTGGCCACCAACATCCACCTGAATCAGTCCTCCCCCCTTAGGAAGAAATGGTCTCCATTTTCTTGAGTGCCCCCAACAGGTGAGGAAATTTATGTTGAATTTCACCTCGAGTGAGCCACTTGCCTTGGTGCAGGAGATGCTCTTCCTTGACAATCTGATAAATCTGGATCCTCTACTGGTGATTTCCCTTGACCTGAGTGTCCACTATCTAATCAGTGGATGCATGTTCCATGTAGTCAGGGTTGAGCTCTATTGGTGTCAACTATTATGCGATCTCTGAGGTGTCCAATAATGCTATAAAATATGGCCGAAGGAGGTCCACATTGAACATTGGGTGAAAGCCAAGGAAAGGGGGAGTGTTGAGATCAAAAGCATTGTCATCCACAACCTTGGTGATAGTGTAAAGCCCATATCGATGTGGACGTAGTTTCCTATGGGGCCCTGTAAGGCGCTCTTTCTGAAAATGTAACTAGACCTTTTCTCCCACCTAAAACTTGTGCGGTACCTGATGTTGATCATGGCACTGCTTGTACTTAGCATGATATTTCTACAAAATATTATAGAGTTGTTGGTGGATATGTTGAATCCACTCAATGAATATGGTGGATTTTTTGGCCTCAGACTGAACATGGGAAGCTTTTTCCTATGTGGTTGCAAGAGGTAGTGCAACATCAATGGGACCCAAGGGTTGGAATCCTAGCCCCACTTGAAATGGGATATGGTCAGTGGAGCTATGGAGAGACCTATTGTAGTTGTGCTAAACATAGGGAAGAATCTCATCCCATGTACATGGATGCTTAGATTATACATGCGTAGGATGTGCAAAATCATCTTATTGACAACCTTTGTTTGGCCATCTATTTGGGGGTGGAAGGCAGTTCATTTAGTGAGCTTGGTGTCCAATAGTGTTGGCCCTTGACCAAGATTTGGGAGATCCTTGGTCAAGTTTGACCATTTTGGACTTCGACAACCTGTCGAAGGCGGAGTGCAAGATGAAGAGGATATTACGGGATCTCGGCCCCTTTATGAGTCCTTTTTGGGATTTGGGAATATGTAATGGGTATGGGAATGTCAACCCATGGGTTTACCCATGCTTAGGCCTATTTTGTAATATATAAATAGATTTCTAGGCGATGTAAGGAAAGGGGGGAAAGAAGTGCTTCTAGGTGATGTTGTGTTAAGTGCAAGTAAGGTTTTTAAATGATTTGTGCATATTGTGAGAGACTTGCAGATCTAAGTGCAAGTTCTTGTAACAGATTGTGGAAGGCTTTGTGCTGTAACACAAGGAAGATGGATCTAGCGAGTTGCATAGATCTTTTGTCCTATGTGGAGTAGGGTTTTGAGGCTCTGTGCTTGTAACCTATTGAAGAAGCTAATAAAGAAGAAGAGTTGGTGGATGTAGCCCCAGGGAGGGGGTGAACGACGTATATGTTGTGTTTCTCTGCTTTGTGCAATGTGTTGGTGTATTTATGTGTTATTTTCTAAGTGCTTGATATAGCTAGATAGATAAATCTGCTTATGCTTTGTGCTTTGTGCTTATGATGAATCTGGATGCTAGATCTGACCTCTGTGAGCTTGCTTAGTGCTTGAATCTACTAGATCTGATCCAATTCCTTATGCTAAGTGCTTAGATACATTAGATCTGGGTGAATGATGTGATGCTCTGTTTTATCTTGGAAGTAGATATTGGTTAAATATTAATGAAATGATAGTGCTAAGTGCCCTATTAAGTATTACAATCACATATATGTGTCCCAGCTAAGTTTGCAGACACCTGAGTCCTGCAACCACCATTGCTTCTACCTCGGGTGAGACTTCATCTGCTTCGTAGGTGTTGCCAAAAGGGCCATTAGTTAGGGTTTTGTTGGTGTGTTGTTGTAGCGTTAATCCCTGGGTCTGCCTCTGTGCCAACAAATGGTTCCATTGTCAGGACTAAAACTGTGATTGTTGGGAACTAAGGAAGAAGAAGCTTTGTGCAAAGATTCGATCTGAAACTGAGAAAGTTTCATGCGTATATATGTTTCCCTAGTGCGCAACATTCTGCTTGACTTGTGAAGATCTATGCCAAGAAAAGAGGTCAGATATGAAGAAAAGAGGTAAGATCTTCAAGCTTTGTGCTCTGATAAAGGTAAGAATAGTGAAAAGTTCTATATCTAAAAGATTTGTTCTCTATAGAAGTAAGACAAGTGGAAAATTATGTTTCTAAAGCATGGATATAGGTATGTTTGATAGATTATGTCCTAGCTTGAAAACTAGGGTACTGGTAGATGAAAGAAGGTTTGATATGAGTAGATCTAATAAAAATAGTGAAAGATATGTTATACCTATGCATAGAAAGAATATTTGGACTAACAAGTGGATGCAGGATCCTAGAAAGAAATGTTTGCAAGTTAGCTACCATGATCCTAGTGCGCAGTGCAGGAAAGGTTGGGGATCATTTAAAAGAAAGAGAGGATTAACCCTCTGTTACAGCTGCAGAAAACAGGGACATATTGCTAAGGAATGCCCTGGGAGAAGACCCAATTGTATTTCTTGCAAAACTATGGACCATGAAGTATTGGATTTCCCTAGAAGGATTGCTAAGCTTGAAGAAATGAACATGAGACAAGAAAACCCTAAGGTAGATCTAGAAACTGATATTATGGCAGAACCCCAGAAAGAATCAGAAAAAGTTTTTCTACAGATGAAAGAAACCCTGAATGACCACTGACATATCTGATTATCAAAGATCTTCAAAGAAAAAGAATGCATTAAAGCAAGAATAGGAGACTTCGACATTGACTATGTTCTGGATGAGAAAACACAGGTGAATGTTATGAAAAAAAGAACTTGGGAACTTTTAGGAAAGCCTACTATGGTTCCTTCACTAGGAGGAATAGGATTATTCAGAGGAAAACTAATAACCCTATGTGGGAAGCTCGCTTAGATACCTATGAATGTCAATAGAACTTCGACAGAAGAAGATTTTGAGATCATTAAATTTATTGAGGATAGCGCTCCATTTACCATGTTACTAGGAAGACCTTGGATTGAAAGAGATCAAGCTAGAAGGAAGGAAGAAGAAGAAAAATTCTTAGAACATAAGAATCAAAAGTTAAAATATTTTATAAATAGAAGGATCGCACACTTGATTGAAGAATAGGAGAACAGATCACAACTATTTAACAACAACGACATAGATGTCGAAGTTGTAAGAACACTAGAGGACCCACAGAAGACTGAAATACCTATTCCAGATAAATAATAAGTATTACCCTTGAATTCTAGGAAAGAATCTCAATAGCGTGAAGTCACTGTGTCAAAAGAAGATAAGAATCAGAATGGAAAAAGGAATAACGAGACAAATCTCACTAGAAGGAAGGATATAAAACTAAGTAAGAAGAGACCTAAGATTGAAAAGTTGCAGAAGGTTCCAGAGGGAACCTCGCAGAAGGAAAATTTGCAAAATTGGAGCTTCGTTGAGATATCAACATAGTGACACGTGGCACTTCACCATGGCGAAGCAATATATCCGTTGGGGACATTATAACCATTCAACTGATGCTCCGAACAGGAAGAAAGGAATTTATGGTCAGACAGCTCACCATCAGACCATTGGAACTGTGCCATAACGGACAGAACAAATTTCAGGAAGGCTTCATACCCATTGCAAGCAACCCATTGCCAATTTTTATTTATCCTGTCGCGCCATGCATCGAGAACACTTTTCTTAACCGAGAATTTGAGCCCGCAGACTAAGTGTATTTTTCACAGCGATCATCACACTCTTTTTGTTTATTTCATTGCAGTGTCTAAGTTAATCTTGAACCTGATATCATTAACCTCGAGCGTGTATGTCGGATGAGTTCAGTGTTGTGGAGAAAGTTTTTGAAGAATTTTTTATCGACCTCATGATTGAAATAGTCATGTCGATGTCTACAGGTGTACAAGAATCAACGACAAGAGGACTGCAAGACTCTTTTCAATTGCTCGCGGAGCCAGACCATCATGACCATCAGATGAAAAGCGAACCAAACATAGGGATGACTTAGCGAATGCCAAATTGATCCCAACCATATTACCCACCTATATTCCACCTCTGAGCAGCGCAGTAAATCGAGACAGTGTGCCCAGAGATTTCGAATACACCTTGGTTACAGCTTACCTCCCGAAGGGGATACACGTAGTTCGAACAGACCGGAACAAGATTTCAGCATTGAAATTTAGTGACTTCAACCTCGATGACTGAAAAGTATATAACATGCTCACCCTACATAAGTACCTGACCAGAATGAAGGGGAATAATTCTAAGATAATCCCCTAGTCGTGGATGATGAACCTCGTACAGTCCACCCTGCTCCATGTCATGAAGATTCCACACTTTGGTAGACACCAGGAAGTCAATGCCTATGTCAAGATGCTTCTTTCTTATTACCATGGTGGCTATTTGTGGCTAAACCTCCATATCACAATTGATCTGATGTTGATCAATCAGATCACCAGGTTGAGTATGCAAGGACCTGATCCACAGGAGTTTTACCTAGGAAAAGCCATGGATCGCGCTCTAGCACAGAGGATCAAGGACACCTACGATGATGTCGAGAAGGGTATGTGAGGCTACAAGGTAGCTTCTATCCAAACTGGCACAGTATGCCTCACCTGTCAACTAATTGCAGGGAAGTTAGTAAGAAGGAACCAACCTACCCAAGTCACAGAGTTTGTAGTCGACCTTGTAGGGAAGTGCACGGAAGGCCTACAGATGAACTTGGCAAAGTGCCTGGTGAACGAGTTGGAACTTGACTACAGAGAAGTGCAAGATCAAGGTTACGAATTCCATTATAGTTGGCTTTTGATCCTTATGGCATTCATCTTCTGGGAGATGCCGGAAGGTGAGACCTTCCCCGACATCGAGCCATTTGAACTGCTGGCCGCGAAGTTCAGTACATTGTGATATTCAAGCAATATGAATAAACAATGGTAGTCAAATGTTGTTTTTCATACCTACTACAATCAGCTAAAGATAACCATACAGTCTGAGCCTCACATGACTCCGAACACTCTACACTGGTTCAGGCATTTGATGAAGTTTAGCATAGATCGACATTTCATTTATATTATAGTGCGCATCGATGAACATAAGAAACAAATTCAGTCCTACTACAAGCTGATGGAGGAAAAATTGGAGGAGATCACTAAGGACTGGTTGACGGACCTCCTTATTCCAGAAGACCCTATGTGTTGATTAATGTTGGTTGTCATTTATGTCAACCCTTGAAGAAAGACCCATAGCACAAAGGTTTGGGTAATGGACCCAATAGTGTTTGATGTAAATATGACTCATTATTGTTTTGTCATGGTTGATAAGAAGTAAATATGGATGAACTCCAAAG
>ML814557.1:333696-351494 GCA_009831015.1 Picea engelmannii | reverse complement strand
TTTGGGTTTCCACGTAAAACACTGGTGTACTGTGCATGTGTGTGATTGTTTATTTATTACTGCTCATTATTGGATAATAATTCTACATTGATATAACATTTGAAGAAAAAGGATTATAATTATGTTATTACTGATTCACCCCCTCTCTCAGTAATCCAACACTATGCAAATATCCGACATCGACAACCCAGAAATAGTGCATGACACACCCAAACCCAGCAGGACAAAGAAGACTGAAGAGGTCCAAGGATTAGACATTACATCCGTGAAGACTGCTTCCATATCACAAGAGCAAGGAGGTGATGGTGAAGAGTTATATGGCAAAGAAGTCGAATAGAAGCAAGGAGAGGAGGTTGATCCCTTGAATAAGAGGAAGGGTTCACCTCTGAAAAATTCTTCCCCGAAGAAATCCAAAGCCTCCATGACCAAGATGCAGACTGTCCTCACCTCTGATGACTTTAACTTCCTCATAGCAGCCAAGAACGATGCTTCGTTGGAAATAGCAGAAAAAAAAGAGGCCAAGTAGGAAGGAATGTATGATAGGATTGAAATTGAACTTCGAGGGGTACAACAAGCACTACAATCTAGCCACGTAGTCTCCACTATGCCTCTGCCATTGGGAACACCAGAGCTAGGAGACGAGCCAACCCAAATCCACCGATTAGCTAATACAGTCGAAGCTCGTCTTCGAAAAACACAAGAGGAAACAGAACAAGCCACCTAGGCTTTGACACAAGTACAAGGAGTACTTGTAGAACAACATCGAGCTGCAAAACAGGAAAAGATTATCCTCCAAGTGAATTTCGATGAAGAAAATTCATAGATACAGCAAGGAAAAGAATAGTTGCTCACCGAGCAACTCGAAGTAAAGGAAGCAGTCAACAGATCACTTTGCTCTGTGACAGTCGTAGAAATAAATACAGAAGATTGAGTTACAAAGCGAGTAGAATAGCTTGAATAAGTGATCCAACAACTACAACAACACAACGCAGACTTAGAACTACACGCAGTGGCCAAGACCCTATAGGATGTGAAGGACCAAATAGAAGAAAATGCGAGGAGCGCAGTTGAGATACTAAAGGCCCTTGCTATGGAATACAAGCAGCTGAGTGATCAAAGTGACCTAACATACGAGCAACTCACTGATAGTCCAGAATTAAGAGCACTATAGTCGTAGCTCCAAGAGGCAAAGTATCAATCTGAAACGATACAGGCGCGGTTGAAGCTCCTGTCTGTTGTGGAAAGAATGAAGAGATATCAAGAGCAGCGCACTGCCCAACAACAAATTCACACTATTTAGAGCAGAGTGATGGAAGTAACTTAGAGATTCCAACCCGTACAAGAGAAGTCCTACCAATTGTTCACAGAATTTGAAGGCCCAGGAGAAGAACTAGAGCAAGTTGTTAATGCAGCTGAACAATGCCTGGAATGATCCGTGAACGATGCAGTCATCCAAGAGTTTGTTGAACAAGAGGTCATAGAACAACAACAAGTCGAAGCATCTCAAGCCAAGATCGAGGCTTTCAAAGCAGAACTTCCTACATCAGAGTGACTCAGAACAAGTCACGGGTGAGTGTTGGGGGCTTGTTGGCCCTTGACCAAGTTTTGGGAGATCCTAGGTCAAGTTTGACCATTTTGGACTTCAAAATTCTATCGAAGGCAGAGCAGAAGACAAAGTAGAGATCGCGAGATCTCTGCCCCTTTTTGGGTCCTTTTTTTGATTTGGGATTATGTAACAGGTATGGGAATGTCGACCCATGGGTTTACCCATGCTTAGGCCTATTTTGTAATATATAAATAGATGTATAGGCATTGTAAGGAAAGGGGGGAAATAAGTGCATATAGGTGATGTTTTTTCTAAGTGCAAGTAAGGTTTGTAAATGCTTTGTGCATACTGTGAGAGACTTGCAGAGCTAAGTGAAAGTGGTTGTAACATATTGTGGAAGGCTTTGTGTTGTAATGCAAGGAAGAAGCATCTAGCGAGCTGCGCAGATATTTTTCCCTATGGGAAGTAGGGTTTTGAGGCTATGTGCTTGTAACCTATTGAAGAAGCTAATAAAGAAGAAGAGTTGGTGGATGTAGCCCCAGGGAGGGGGTGAACCATGTATATGTTGTGTTGCTCTACTTCATGCGATGTGTTAGTGTATTTATGTGTTATTTGCTAAGTGCTTGATATAGATAGATAGATAGATATGTTTATGCTTTGTGCTTATGATGAATTTGGATGCTAGATATGACCTCTGTGAACTTTCTTAGTGCTTGAATTTGCTAGATCTGATCTAATTCCTTATGCTAAGTGCTTAGATACATTAGATTTGGGTGAATGATGTGATGCTCTGTTTTATCTGCAAAGTAGATATTGGTTAAATATTGATGAACTGGCAGTGCTAAGTGCCATATTAAGTATTACAATCACAGATCTGTGTCCCAGCTAAGGTTGCAGACACCTGAGTCTTGCAACCACCCCTACTTCTACCTTGGGTGAGACTTCATCTGCTTCACAGGTGTTGCTGAAAGGGCCGATAGTTAGGGTTTTTCTGGTGTGTTTTTGTAGCGTTGAACCCTGGGTCTGCCCCTATGCCAACAAACAATGACCAAAGACTCGACCAAAATGTGTTGAGAAACTTGTTGTCCTGATATGAGATGATGGTTTGTGGTATCCCAAAATGGACCAATACCCATTCGAAGAATATCTTGGAAGTATCTGCTACAATGATGCACTTCTTGTAGGCTGTAAGAATGGCCATTCTCAAAACCCAATCAATGACCACAAATACACAATCATTTCCTTGCTTGGTGGATGGAAGGCCAGACATATAATCCATCGAGATGAATTCCCAATGCCTCTCGAGAGTAGGAAGAGGGGTGTATAAACCTTGTTCTTGATGGATGGCTTGGTAATGAAATAGGCAATTAAAGATCTGATATACTTGTCGACGTCCTGTCGAAGTTTTGGCCAATAAAAAAAATTTTGTAGAAAGGCCACAGTTTTCTCCATGCCAAAATTTCCTTCCATCCGAATGTAGTGAGCCTCCCAAATCATCTTTGCATGCTCGCTTGCAGGAACACAGAGGTGGCCCAGATGGCATAACAGTCCATCCTAAATGTGAAAATTGGTGACATTTGTGCCTATACCAAAGAGCTTATAGGTGGTGGTGAAGTCAGCGTCACACTGATAAAGTTTGGGCCACTCAAATGTCTCATTCCCACAGGAATGGATCATGATGTTGAGTAGTGCAACGGGAGGTTGACTAAGGTAGTCAATGACATGATTTGTGCTCCATGTCTTATACTTGATGTTGATATGGAACTGTTGTAGGTATGTGGACCACTTTTGATGGCGGTCGTTTTGCAACTTTCTCTGTGTCTATATGAACTGAAGAGGCTTGTGATCAGTGTGGATGATTTTCTCCTTTCCTAGAATGTAATGTTTCCATTGATGGTAGGATTTCACAATGGAATACATTTCCTTGTCATAGGTGGGGTATTTCTGGACGATATCTGGGAGTGTCTCACTATGGTATGTTATTGGATAACCGTGTTGAGTGAGAACTATGCCTATAGCATATTCAGAGGCATCATTCTCAATATCTAATGGTTTTTTCAGATTGGGTAAGGAGAGTATTGGAGTTGAGAACAATAAATGCTTCAAATCATCAAATGCTCATTGTTGTGCCTTTCCCCATGCGAACTTGATCCAGATTATTTTCAGCACGAAATGAGAGAGGAGATATAATAAAGAAATGTAAAAAGATATCTTGGATATCCAATAATATAATAGAAATGTATTAGAGATGCAACCATAAACATAAAGATACAGTACTACACAATTTCTATTAATGAGCGAAAATGTACAAAGACTATAAAAATACAAAGCGAAAGACTCGCTAGAATGGTGGAATCTTATCTCTGAGAAGAGATGTGATGGCTACTCGCATTCGCAAGAAGATGATGGATTAACATGAGGCTCTAAAGTCATTTTTAACATAAAGAAAATCCAAAACCCTAACCCCAGAAGATGAAAATCTAACAGTTGTGTGGACCCCGTTTTGGGTAGTTTGGTGTATCAACTTCCCGGGGGTGTAACTTTCGCATACGATCTTCGTTTTGGGTGAACAATAGCTCTTCAAGTTTCCTTCCTCTTCAAGTTCTATCAATATAGTTTGAACTAGGATCTTGTCACCTATAACCTTCTTTAAGCATGAAACATGGAAAACTGGGTGTACTCGTGAAGATGCAGGCAACTCCAATTTGTATGCCATAGTACCAATATTTTGCAACACCTTATAAGGGCCATAGTACTTTGGTGATAATTTATTATCCTTCTTGGCTTGCTTGAGGGACATCTGTTTGTATGGTTGTAGTCTTAAAAACACCCAATCACCTACTTCAAAACTTCTTTCACTACGATGTTGATTTGCTTGTTGTTTCATGGGATTTTGTGCCATGGTCAGGTTGTCCTTAGATTTGGAGAACTTGTTGTTGATGCTCGATGTGATCTTCTTGTGATTGAATATTAGAATTTTATTTTAGAGAAGAAGTGATGGAAGGAGGGTGGTATCCATAGAGGGCCATAAATGGTGTCATTTTTGTTGCAGTATGAAAGGAAGTGTTATACCACCATTCTGCCAAGGGTAACCATTTGAACCATTGTGTTTGTTTATCAGAGACAAAGCAACGAAGATAGCCTTCCAAACATTTTTTCACTATCTCGGTTTGTCCACCAGATTGAGGATGATAGGATGAGCTATGAGCCAATTGAGTACCCAAACAAGAAAATAATTATATCCAAAAATGTCTAGTTAAGATGGGATCTTTGTAACTTACAATAATATTTGGGCTTCCATGTAGCTTTTGAACTGTTTCCATGAATGCGTTGTTACCTATATTGGGTTTGAAGGGATGAGAGAGTGCACAAAAGTGTGCGTATTTGGTGATTCTATCAACAATCACCATGATGACACTCTTTCCTTCAAACTTTGGTAACCCTGTTATGAAATCCATGGAAACCTCCTCCCAACACTGACTTGGGATGGCTAATGGTTGTAAAAGACCTGGGGTCTTAATTTTTTCCCCCTTATTTTGTTTGCAAACCAAAAATTCTGTGACAAACCTTTAAACGTTAGTTTTAAGGCCATCCCAAAAAAATTCCTTCTTGACCCTATGGTAGGTTTTCAAAAATCCCGAGTGCCCTCCTACTGGAGAGGTGTGCAATTCCAATAGAACCTTTTGTTTGAGTTGGGAGTTCTTACATAAATATAAGTGATCTTTGTACCATAGTGAATCATTTTTTCATGTAAATGTATCTGATGCACTAGAATCCTGTTGCAACCTTTGAATGGGAGTCCACACTTTTTCGTCATTCTTCCATTCATCCCTTGCTTCTATTATCCAATCGGGTTGGATGATCGAGATAACACAAGAAAGGCCTCAACATTTTCATCCTTTCTTGAGAGTGCATCTGCCACAACATTTTGCTTCCCTTTTTAATTGACGATTTCAAAATCATAACCCAATATCTTGGTCACCCATTTTTGGCGTTCTTCTGAAGATAGTCTTTGTTCCAAGAAGTATTTAAGACTATCATGATCTGTTTTGACCTTGAAGTACCTACCCATTAGGTAAGGATGCGATTTCTTCAATGCATGTAGTATTTCCATCATTTCCTTCTCATAAATGGGTTTGTGTAAGTCCTTTCGCTTGACTGGTCGACTTTCAAAATCTAGGGGCCTTCCTTCTTGCATTAGGACAACACCAATTCCATTTCCCGAGGCATCACATTCCACAATAAAGGTTTTTGTGAAGTCTGGAGTGGTCAAGATAGGAGCTTTTCAAATCACCTCTTTAAGTTGTTCAAAATATTTAGTTTCCTCTAGAGTCCATGAAAATTCATCCTTCTTAGTTAGTGTCATTAAAGGTGCTTCTATTCTTCCATAGTGTCGAACAAACTTGCGGTAGTAACCTGTCAAACCCAGAAATCCTCTAAGATTCTTTAATTTTTTAGGAATCGACCAATCCATCATGGCCTTAATCTTGTTAGGGTCTACCTTGACACCTTCATGAGATACAATATGACCCAAATAATCCACCTCATTCACCCCAAATAAACATTTCGATGGTTTGGCATATAGTTGTTGCTCCTTTAGTATTTGTAGCACCCTTTCAACATGTCGCACATGATCCTCCCAAGACTTGATATAGATTAGTATATCATCAAAAACTACTAACACAAATTTTTGAAGGAAGGGATTGAAAATGGAATTCATCAACCCTTGGAATGTGGAAGGTGCATTTGTAAGGCCAAACGGAATGACCAAAAATTCATAATGGCCTTCATGAGTTCAGAATGTTGTTTTTGGGATATCTTCTTCCTTCATTCTAATCTGATGATACCCTGAACAAATATCCAACTTTGTGAAATAGATTGCTCCATGTAGTTCATATAGCAATTCATGAATTAAGGGAATGGGAAACCTATCTTTAATATTGATCTTGTTGAGCTCTCTATAATCTAGGCACATATGCCATGAGCCATATTTATTGAATACCATTACCACTGGTGTAGAGTAAGAACTTTGGCTAGGTATAATAATGCCAACCTCTAACATTTCTTCAACCATGCGCTCAATTTCACTCTTCTGGGCATAAGGGTATATGTATGGCCTGATGTTAGGAGGAACACTCCCAAGAATTAGGTGAATATCATGATCATGATTTCGAGTGGGTGGAATAACTTTGGGAATATCTTCAAATACTTTGGAATGCTTATCAATGATCCCTTGGAGATCTAGAGAAATACATGGCTTAGATGTTTGAACATCTAGTGAGCATAGTTGTACAATAACACCTTGATGCCCCTTTTTCAATAATTTTGTCATGCCATTAGAGCTTATCACCTTATTGGGTTTCCCTGTGATACCTCTTAGCTCAATTTTTTTTCCTTCCAATGAAAATTTCATGAAAAGTTCTTGAAAATTAAAATCCATTGTTCCTAATGATCGTAACCATTGGATTCCTAGTACAACATCAACACCACCCATGGGTATAGAAATAATTGGACTATTCATTACATATTTCCCTATAGTAAGATTGATCTTATTGCATTTTCATAAGCAATTGATAGTTCCTTCATCTGCAATCATTACTTGAAACTCTGGCGCTGGATATACAAAGAAATTGAGAGCTTTGGTTAATTTATAGTGAATGAAATTATGAGTACTCCCAGAATCAATTAGGACTATTACCTTTTTCTTTTTGATGTATCCTTCGATCTTGAGGGTTTGAGGAGTGTTAAATCCATCCAATGCATTACACGATATCGTTGGAGTCAACTCTTCAAATGAAATTGCTTCTACATTTTCATTTGAGATGGTTCTTGTTCTTCTTCCTCTTCACAATCTATGTAGAATAATTTATTCTCACCACACTTATGTCCCTTACTGTACTTGCTGTCACAATTAAAGCATAAACTTTTTTCTTTTCTTTCCTCCAATTGTTGAGGTGTCAACCTGGTAGGTTGAGGTGTTTTAGAAGAAGGAACATTATTCTCTCGATAGATGTTAGGAGTGGTCCTTCTAGCAACCATAGCCATATTTTTACTTTCAACGTTTCTTGCCATCCTAGATGCATTCTCCAATGATTTGGGTTCCCAAAGATGAACCTCATGTTGAATGTTATCCCTTAAAGTTCCTATGAATACATCAATCAAGTTCTCATCTGGAATATATGTTACCTTTATATTCAATCTTTGGAAGTTCTCAATGTGCTCTGTAACTAAACCCTTTTTCTTGAGATTTATCAATTGGCTAAAGAAGGTATTGCTCCTTGTATCCTCACAATGTGCAATCCATACCTTTTGTGTATGTGGCACATTATGTAGATCAAACAATTGCTCCATCTGAAGTACCCATGTGATTGGGTCCTTTCCATCAAACTTCCTCATGTCGATCTTAGGAAAGTGGTTGGTCTTCAACCCAAAGTTAGAGTTTCTCCATTCCTTATTCATATTCCTTGTGTCCTTGTCATGAATTTCATGGGATACATTTCCACTTTCAAGTGTCCTCTCTATTAGGATTTTTTTCAATCCTTCCATGATCTCCCCTTTTAAACCATCCATATTAGTATTTATTGCCTCCAACTTAGCTTCCGTTGAATCCAACATCTCTTGTAGTTTGTCTTTTGTTACTATCTTCTTTTGTAAATCATTTATGTCCCTACACATTTATTCACCTTCATCAAGAGTCCAAGTAGGATTGTCTGGAGGCTTATTTGGTGTAGAAGTTTCATTTTTTTTTGGCATGTTGGCCAAGTATCAATTTAAACCTTGATTTTGAGGTGGTTCTGCTAGACAATATTCCTTTTATTATATCTCCAAAATTTCAACCCTTATGACTATGAAATTTTTTTTTTTGTAGTTCTTTGATATTTCTTATCTACAATTCCATAGGTCTGATCAAAATTGGATGTGCCAAGTGGAATTTATGGTAACTTCCCCACAACTTCTTGATTTTTGGCCTTTCCAAGAGATCTCACTTGTATAGCATGCCCTGCACAAAATAATTGATATGAAATTCCGAAACTCATACTAGAACTACCGCGGACTATCCAATACCCAATGCAATTGGTCTCACTCAATTTGGATACTCTAGGAAGAAGTTATGATTGTTTTACCTGGAAAACCTGCTTGAGACTAGTTAATAGGACTAGCCATATACCCTATCTTCCACAGGGTGTATCTACAAATGTAAGATGACATAGAATCTGAAATTGTTACCATAGATACCTTACTAATTTCTGTGAATATCCTCTGGATTTCAGGGACTGAAACATTACAAAAACAAATTTATAACGAATTCTGCAATGACTCAATGCAGGATGATTCCAGAACCCTATCTTAAACAGGATGTATCTCCGAAAGTATAAGGCCTCATGAGCTAAAATTTTAAACCAATGTACCTTGATCCGTCTACCAAATATCCTAGAAGTCCTTCCTTATGAAACATTGTAGAAAACAAGTTATATCGAAAATTCCAAGGTGTCTCAGATGTAGTAGCGAAACCCCAAGACCTTGAGATCTGATACCATATGTTAAGAACCAAATATCAATATAGCATAGAAAAACCTCAGAATAAGTACTCAACTTCTTGAAAAAGAGAGAATTTCAGGTAATAAGCCTCTTCGAGGGGGAAACCTCTTTATACTCAACATAAATGTCCAAATACAAGATGATTCCAAATGAAAATGTCTCCTTGGTATATATAGGAGACTAGGAGGTACAATTACAACTAATGGAATAAAGCTGACATAAATAAAATAACATTACTAATGTAATATTCCCCAATTAAGGGGTAATGAGCCACTAATTAGGGCTTAACAACTGCTCATTACCCTTCTTGGGTTTTTGTCTTGGATTGGTTTTCTTGAGAGTGATCACATTTGCTTTGTCATTTGTTTTGTGGGTTGGGGTCGCATTTTCCCTGCTTCGACTATGAGGAGTTTACAGATCCAAAATCTTGCCTCTTCAGCTTAAATTTTTTTTGGATCTTGAGAACATATTTATAAGTCGCACCTAATGATGCGATGTCCAGAAAATCCATTTATTTTTTAATGTATTTATGCAGATAGTCATGGTATTTGAGTACCAGATGTCATTCAAAGTCTTTGATACCCAATTTGGTGCGCAAGGTATGAAAAATATTGGTGAAATATTGTATTGTCTGGTCCCTTTCCTGACACAGTGTGGTCCATCTTGTGTATTGTTCATCGTAGCTTCCTACATGGTAGTATTGTTCGCTAATGGAATCCCTAAAGGAATCCCATGTGGTGGTGACAAAAAATATTGCAGATTCCTCTGTGGATATTTTCTCAGAGTAAGTATCCCACCATCCCTTAACATGGGAGACAACCTTGAGGAGTGAAAAAGTAATATTTTCCCTATCAGAAAAATTATGGACCGAAAAATACCCCTCGAGCAGATTCAACCATTTATATAAAACATCCACATCTATTAGTCATTCAAACAATGGAATATCAAAATTTAATTTTACCTTGAAGAGGGTTGCATGGCCACTTGATGAAGATGTGTCTCCTGTGGGCAGTCGTTGAAGGATATGTGCAAAGTTTTTCATCATTTCATTATGTTGTCATGCAAGGGCTTCCTCGAACAATATTTTAAAAGGATATCCTACTCCATCATATTTATTCTCGTCCCCCATGAGTTGTTTTCAGGCTCGATGCTACCGATTTTGCAAAGGCTCGACTGGTTCGAGTCCCAACTTCTTGTACCCAGATCTTGTTGGGGACATGCACAAAGAAAAACAAATTAAGAGCATACTACTCTGATACCACTGATCTGAATTTATGAGAGGAATAAAATGAATAATAGATTGAATACAATAAAAAAAAGATACGAAGAACAACAACATATATCCAGTGAACAATAACTTATACTGAATAAATAAAATAGGTTGAAATTGTAAAACTGCAGAACTTAAAACAACTTGCTTGAATGGTGGTAGTTATCTCTGAGAAGAGATGTGGTTTCTACACGCATTCATTTGAGAATAATGAATACAATGAGGCTCCAAAGGCCTTTTTAACATTACTCATGAATTTCGAAACCCTATACATCCAAAAATCTAACCCGAGGAGATGAAACACCAAAAGTTATGTGGGCCTCGATGGGTAAGTTGGTACCTCAACTTCTCGGGGTCGTAACTTTTTCATACGACCTCCATTTTAGGCATGTTATAGCTCGTTGGAAAGGTATTTTTGAGAACTACACACTGTGCCATCAAAATCCAACTTTGTTTATAGTTTGACTATGGAAATATGTAATATAACAGATATAAAAAGTATGCAGAACATAAATAAAATCCTAGAAATGGCAGAATAACAACAATATAACCAAAACAATCACCACAATAACACTGAAATGATATAAGAATAACAACAGAAATAACACTTTGATTCTAGGAGCAATGTTCACGACCCTCTTTAAGGGGGAAACCTCCAGTCGAGCAAAGCTCTATTACAATAATATCCAAGCTAGGTTTCTCATACCCTCAACTCCTATTTATAATAAATATGTCTATCAAAAGAAGCATCTAGAGGAAGATCCTTCTAGAAGTGGACACTTCTATTATGTCTTCTTACATTCAAATTATTCTATTTTATTGCAAGGCCTTATATTTAATGTTGAACTTTATTACATCTGAATATATTGTTCTACCTATGTGTGGGTTAGGACCCTAACATGTCCTCCCCCTTAAAAACAACCTTGTCCTCAAGGCTTGAGATGTGGAAATTGTTGTAGAATGGTAGCTGGTTCCCAAGTGGCATCTACTGGAGTTGTATATTTCCATTGGACTAACACTTCCTTGATAGTTCTCTGACACAGACGATGCTCACGTTGGTCCAAAACGGCTTGTGGTTGTATCCAAATGGATCCTTCTTCGTCTAACTCGGGAAGGTTGGTTTGAATTTGGCACTTAGTTCCAATCACCTTCTTTAAGCATGAAATATGAAAAATATGATATAGATTAGAATGATTGGGCAGAGCTAACGGATAAACCACCTAGCCCACATGCTTGAGAACAGTATAAGGACCATAAAATTTGGGTTCTAGCTTATGACAATACTTGGCCTTGAGGGAATTTTGCTTGTAAGGTTGAAGTCGAAGAAACACTTGATCCCCTTCTACAAATTGACGTTCAGAGCGACCTTGATCTGCTTTTTGCTTCATGTGATTCTGTGCCATGACCAAATTCTCTTTTAGGGTGCGGAGAATAGCCTCTCGAACGGTAAGTGTTTGGTCAATAGCCTATACCTTCGAGACACCAGGTAATTATGCAAGAACTGAAGGGGTATTTTTTCCATATACCACTTCAAAAGGAGTCATGTGTGTAGTTGTATGGTATGAAGTGTTGTACCACCATTCAGCTAGTGGTAACCATTGAGCCCATTGATTTTTCTTTTCCTAGGCAAAACACCTCAAATATGTTTCCAAACACTTGTTGACAACTTCCGTTTGACCATCAGTCTGGGGATGATAAGTTGAATTGAGATGCAATTGGGTGCCTTGTAGCTTGAACAGTTATTTCCAAAAATTGCTGGTGAAAGTTGGGTCATTATGAGAAACAATAGAATGTGGCATGCCATGAAGCTTGAAGACCTGATCCACGAAATGTTGAGCCACCGTGGATGTTGTAAATGGGTGTTGAAGAGCATAGAAATGAGCATACTTGGAAAGGTGATCAACAACCACCATGATGACTGATTTATTTCTCGATTTGGGTAAGCTTGTAATAAAATCCATAGAGATATCCCTCCAAATAGCAGGTGGAATCGGAAGCAGTTGTAGTGTGCCCAGAGATTCAACTGTTTCACCCTTGTTGCATTGACACACATCACATTCAGTGACAAATTACGAATGTCTTATTTCATACCATCCCAGAAAAAAGAACGTTTGACCCTGTCATAGGTTTTGGTAAACCTAGAGTGCCCAACAGTGGGTGTAGCATGAAGCTTAGAAAGAACCGTGGATTTAAGTTTTGATTGTTTACTTAAATACAAACGACCTTTGTATCAAATATCATCATGGAGCCAAGAGTACCCTGGGGAAGCTGGAGCATTGGACTACAATTGTTGGATCAGATGCGAACTTTTGGGATCCTGTAGCCATTTCTGGCGAATGGCTTGGAACCAATCTGGTACAATGAAGGAAAGAGAAAAAAGGGATCCATCATCTTATTAGTTTCAAGAAAGTGCATCCGTAACCACATTGTCTTTTCCCTTCTTGTAAATGATCTCATAATCATATCCAAAGAGCTTAGTCACCCATTTTTGTTGTTTTGGGGAGGAAATGTGTCGTTCCAGAAAATACTTGAGGCTTTGATGGTCTATCTTAATTTGGAAGCATTGCCCCAATAGATAAGGGTGCCACGGATCAAAGACATGCAAAATAGCCAACATTTCCTTTTCATAGATTGATTTTCTCAGATTTATTTCAGACAATTACTTGTTGGTAAAGGCCAAAGGTCGACCCTCTTGCATAAGGACATCACCAATTCCTTTCCCTAAAGAATCACATTCCAAGAAAAAGGTCTTTGCGAAATCAGGAAGGGTCGGGACTGGAGTGGTGAACATGGCCATATTCAAGGTTTGAAAATCTTGAGAAGCTGTTGGAGTCCAAGTGAAAGAGTTATTTTTTAGGAGTGCAGTGAGAGGTGCTACAATCTTTCCATAATTCTTAACAAACTTGCGATAATAACCTGTTATGCCCAGAAATCCACGCAAGATTTTGAGAGTCTTTGGGTGAGGCTAGTATTGTATAGATTCAATCTTTTTAGGATCCATCCTAATGTTGTCCTTTCCAACCAGATGACCCAAGTACTCGACTTCTGAGGCGCCAAAATCAGATTTAGACTGTTTCAGGAAAAGTTGGTGCTGAGAAAGTAGATGGAGAACTTGATCCACATGAGAAATATGGCTTGTCCAGGTTTTTCTATAGATGAGGATATCATCAAATAAAACTAAGACAAAATGACAAATAAAATGACGGAAGACATGATTCATGAGGCTTTGGAACGTGGAGGGGGCATTACACAAGCCAAAAGGGCATGACCAAAAACTCATAGTGGCCCTCATGAGTTCTAAAGGAAGTATTGGGAATGTCTTCCTCTTTCATATGTATCTGGTGGTAGCCAAAATGAAGATCTATTTTAGTAAAGAACTAGGTGCCACTCAATTCATCCAAGAGGTCATCAATGACAGGAATGGGAAATTTGTCTTTAATGGTAAGTTTATTGAGGGCACGAAAGTTAGGACGCATTCACCAAGAACCTTCTTTCTTTAGGACCATGACCACAGGAGAAGAGTAGGGGCTCATACTAGGGCAGATAAAGCCTGCGTTAAGGAGTTCCTGGACCATTTTATCAATTTCATTTTTTGGGGAAAAGGGGTGACGATACATATGGATATTGGAATGAAGGATTCCTGGTACAATGGGAATGGAATGATCATTAACACCATGGGAAGGAGGGAGCCCCTGGGGAGTGGAAAATACCACTTGATGTTTAGAAAGGATGGATTGGAGGTCTTACGGCACCGATGGTGTCTATGTTTCTTGTATGGCATGGAGTTGGGCAATAACACCAGAATGACCTTTTTTTAGTAGCTTTTCCATGCGATGGGAAATAATGATCTCAGGTGAACCGGTGGTGATGCCTTGGAACTTATATTGTTGGCCCTCCTGTCGAATTGCATGGTTAATTCCTTAAAATCCATGAGAATGGGACCCAATGTCCTTAGCCAGTCTGCACCCAACACAATGTCACAACTGCCCATGTCGATAGCAAACATATGAGATTTCAGGTGGTAGTCATCAATTTGGAGACGCACATTTTCACAACGCCCTCCACATTTCATGGAGCCACCATTGGCAATCATGATTTGGAAATTATTGACTGCATGGATGTAGCATTGAGTTTCTTGGGCAATGCGGCGATGAACAAAATTATGGGTGCTTCCACTATAAACCAAAATGATGACCTTCCTATGCTTGATGTAACCGATTAGCTTGAGCGTTTGGGGAGCAGAGAAGCCAGTGAGAGAATTTAGGGAAATGATCGGTTCTACTTCGGGAGGGTCTGAGGGAGGGGTTATGTCAGTGGTTTCAGGTGACTCAGACACAAAGGGAGTTTCAACATCCTCTTCCGAAATATCCTCCAAGATGGCCATAAAAAAATTTTGTTCCTTACACTTGTGGCCCGAAAGATATTTTTCATCACAATTATAACAAAGGCCTTTGAGTTAGTGTTCATCCATTTTAGACCTGGTCAATTTTTGGATCTTTAGTGGAACGGAGGGAGTAGTGGGATTTATCGGTTTAGTGCGAGGGATAAAGGAGGGTTTCTGGTTTTGAGAAGATACGACATGTTGTGCTTCTTTAGCTCTTTTAGTATCCTCCACCCAACTCTGAGGCCAAGCCATGAGGACATGGGCCTGAATCACATCCTTGAGGCCACTAATAAAACACTCTCAGAAAAAGGCATCAAACATGCCCTCTGTCCAAAAATCCAGGCGCTCAAAAGCAGCTACAAAGTCTTCTACTATGCCTGATTGTTTGAATTTTGTCAAACAACCCAAATGGTTGGTGTCAGTGTAAAATCATTCATAAAGCTCTGCTACAAATTGTGTCCAATAAATATATCCTTGACAGGAAGTTTTTCTCCATTGCCACCATTGTCAACATCCTTGATCTATATGGAGAACACCATATCGGAGTTTGGCCAAGTCATCTGTAATGTCGTATAAAGAGAAATAATGTTCCATTTGGGTTACCCAACCAGTGGGATCTGAGCAATCAAATTTGGTCACATCCACCCATGGAAGGCATAGGTCACGTTGAAAGTGATGGTGCTGAAAGTTATGGGAATGAGAGGAATTTTCAGCTTCAGTATGTGGAGGTGGGTCAGATAAAGGGTTATATGTAGGGATATGCAGCTTGGTGCAGAGCGTCAAAATGATAGATTCAAGCTGGGTAGTGAGGTCTTGTTTGATTTCCTCCATTGAGGATAGCACAGTTGTATTGATGGTGGCCACATTGGCACTGAGATGTTTCACTTCTTGTTGGGTCTCGGTGAAATTATATTGCAAGGTATTGAAGCGAGATTCCTAGTATTGACTATGGGTATGGGCCATGATGACGAGGGAACCAAAATGGGGTGGGTGGGGTAAAAAATTATGCTGAAAAATGATATGTATAAATGTGATAAGGGAGAAGAGATGAATCCAATGGAATAGGTCTCAAATAATGGTGCAAAAATTTTTAGACTTGTTTTTTTTTTTTTATGAAATACCCAATTGCTCAACCAAGAAGAAATGTGTAATGATTTGGCAACCTGAACACAATTGTGTGGCAATAGATATTGTCTATTTTAATTTGTTTATGTTTCTGTCCCTAAGGGTTAGGTATTCAAGGGTTCCATAGACAAGGGTTTTCCCTGTGCTATAGCTCTCTGATATACGTGCGGGGTCCAACATTGTTACTCGGCCCAATATCTCAGGGCACTAACTAAGGAGGCTAGACCGTGCCCTTAGCCGTACTACATGACTACCCAAGTACTAGAGAGTATCTTCCCGAGTGATGTTCTTGGTGTCACTATAGCAGTCAGGCAACCGATCGGTTTATCTAAAAAGGGCTTCAGGTAATCTAGGTCGATCCGTACACAGGTGTTTTCTGATGCCGTACCACTTGAAGGGGTACCAACATGGGTTACAAGGGTGGCCAATAGATGTGCGCTTAAGTATCACTTGTATTTCCTGCATGTATGAATCACTCAACCGCAGGTTTATGCGTGTAACGACATATCTTTGTGGCTTAAAGACGTCAGAATACGTCTCTACCTTGAAAAAAAAAATAACCCACAATTTATGTTGAGGAAAGTGTTATGATACCACTTGTAATATACCAGATATAAAAAGTATGCAGAACAGAAATAAAATGCTAGAAATGGGAGAATAAAAACAATATAACCAGAACAATCACCACAATAACATTGAAATCATATAAGAATAACAACAGAAATAGCACTTTGATTCTGGGAGCAATGTTCACAGGCCTCTTTGAGGGGGAAACCTCCAGTCCAGCAGAGCTCTATTACAATAATATCCAAGCTAGGTGTAATGTCCCCCACCTCTTAGAGAGGTAGTGAGGAGACTCAGTGGCCTGGGCACCCCCACTAGGTCATAGTCTCACACTGAAGGGGGGGGAAAGTCAAGAAGTTAAAAGTTATATTTTTAAGTTGACTTAAGAAAGGAAAAGGAAAGGAGTAAAAGATAACTCAACAGAAGAATAGAAGATTAACCCTGGGAGTTAACCTAACTCAACAGAGAATTAGAAGGAAAAGTATAAGTAAGAGGCTAGGGTGCACCTATTACTCATTCTGGTTTTGGATTAGCATTGGCTATTGCTCTTGAGCATTCAGTTTGGGGGTTTTGATTTACAAACCCTTGTGAGAAACTCAGTGGTGAAATATCCACTCACCTTGTTCCACAACTTGGTCTCGGGGATGAAAGACTCCTCCACACCATTCTAGTCTCAGCCCATCTCCATCTAGCACTTTAGAAGGGGCAGGAACATCAGTTTGAGGGATTTTCTGGAGGGTTATCATCATTCTACATTTGTCTGTAGATTGGGACGTCTCGGAGCCATAGGGGATATCCTGTGATTCAGTAAAACTCAGATCTAGGGAGATCTGCTTGAGATCTAAGCCCGAAACTTCTCCCACGGGATTCTCATAGCTCGATCTATATTCTTGGATAGTTTCAGAGAATTTGGAGGCCTCCTTCATCAGGGCCGAACCTGCTAGGGTTTCAGTCACCCAGTGAGGCACTCCATTCAGTGGAGATTTCAGATCTACAGCGATTGAGAGGGATATTGGAGATTCGGGCACCTAGGTTGTTCTTACCATCACCCGATCTATATTCTTGGAGAGTTTCATATCATTTGGAGATCTCCTTCATCAGGGTCAAACCAGCTAGGGTCTCAGTCATCTAGTGGGGCACATCATTCAGTGGAGAATTCAGATCTACGGAGTTTGAGAGTGGATTTGGGAATTTGGACATCTGGGATTTCCTTGCAGTTGCCCGATATATCATTTGGCATATTTCTCAGGATGATTGGACACTTTTGGTAGCAGGGAAGAATTATTCAGGGCTTCAGCATTCTAGCAGGACGTGGCACTTTCCAGCTTGGAGGTTGAGCATTAGTACGGCTCAGATCTGCTTGATTTAGT